>JAAGEH010000031.1:16666705-16684507 GCA_011751065.1 Lasiurus cinereus | reverse complement strand
AGCAAA
Organism: Lasiurus cinereus; assembly: GCA_011751065.1. Classification (NCBI taxonomy): domain Eukaryota; kingdom Metazoa; phylum Chordata; class Mammalia; order Chiroptera; family Vespertilionidae; genus Lasiurus; species Lasiurus cinereus. The sequence goes on along the minus strand of JAAGEH010000031.1, from coordinate 16,684,501 downwards.
ATAAAACAAGTAGAATAAACTAAAACAATCTCTCAAAAAATATTTCAAAAAATCGATATAATCACTTTTCAGGCAAATAGCAATAAAAGGACATCGAGAAAAAACAACTTTTTGGCTAGTGAAGACAAGAGGGGAGAGGTTTGTGTGGACTTGTAGTAGGGGATTTGAAATTAGATATATAAATGGGGTGAAATTTTAACCAGGTAAAGAGAAAAAATAGGGAGAATCAAAAGTTGGAAAAGGGAAAGAGAGACAAGACAGCAAAATGGGGAAAGTTAGGAGGAAAGTGTTGGCATAAAGGTGGAGTTGAGTTGGAGTAAAATTATGCTAAAGGGAAGATGAAATTAGAATGTAGAACTCTAATCCCGAAATAAAATAAAGAGAAAACAAAATGATACTTTTTTTTCCAAAAACGGTAAATTACTAGTAGTAATTAATAATACTAGTTTAAAACAAAAATGTAATAATTATAAAGGTAAAATCAATTGAGGCAGAAAGAAAAAAAATATTCTTTTAATTAAAATATGTGAAAATGAAAAATAAAGAATTAAAAATTAAAAAAAAGAAAAAAGGAAAAATAAAAAAAAAGAAGAAGAAGAAAAATAGAATGGTCCTTCACTTCCACTATTATTCTGCTTGACACACAGAGTAGGGGAGGTATTGCAGTTCCCTGTGTTCCCCTCTTGGTGTTTTAATGTCTTTATTCTCTTGTGGTTATGCGAGAGTCAATTTGTGTGTCATCCATTGGGTGGCAGTGTTTCGGAATTGATCTCTGAGACAAAGCACAGGACCTCTCTTGGCTGTGCTCAGATCCTGCTACTCTGTGGTTCCCAAAACCAGTTTGTGGGGGTTTTGCAGCCTGGACACTGCAATAACTCCCAGGTTGTCCCTCTGCCCCAGAGAAAAAGAAAAAAAAAAAGGAAAGAAAAAAAAAAAAAGAGTCGTTTTCTGGAGCTCTCCTCCGTCAACAGCTCAGAGGGTCTGCCTTCACACTCAGGGATCACGTCCTGACCACCTCCGTGGGCCTCTCCAGAGGCAGCTTTCCCGCAGCCCGGCTCCCACAGTGCGCGTCTGTGCCCTGCAGGGGTAGGAGACCGCACCCTGGCCCAGGCTAAGTCTGACCCTTCCGCGCACGCGCGCAGTGTGGATCTCTGAATCCTCCGCCTGCGCGTCTGTGCCGCCTGGGAAGCCGCGCTCTGGGTCCTGGCTGCTCTGTGGGTGCCTCCGTCAGCCGCAGCTTTCAGACCTCGGCAGACATCCACCTCCCCCTTAAGTCAGGCGCAATCTGACCTTTCCGTTCGCTCTGTGGATCTCTGATTCCGCCGCGTGTCTGCGCCGATTGGAGAGCGGAGTTCTGGGTCCCCGGGTTCCTGGCTGCTCGATGGGTGCCCAGCCGAAGGCTTCAGACCGCCACAGACATCCACCTCCCACTGCAAGATGGCTCGGGCTCCGCGTTTGCGCTGGTGGCTCCGGCAGACAAAAACCCCGTGGCAGTGGGGCTGCCTGGCCGGGAGAGCCCCTTCCAGCAGTTCTCCGCCTTCCCCTGGGGGACAACTGACTCCTAGCTTGCCAACAAACACTCCCAATGCAACTCTCAGCCACTCTCTTTCCCTCTGCCCAGCGACAAAGCTCCAGACGCGTCCGTCTACTCCGCCGCCATTTTTTCGCCCCCCTTTCCTATTTTTCAATTGGCTGCCACATTGGTCCAAAGGCTGGCTGTATTGTGATGCTAAGATTGTGCAAAAGCTATAATAAGCAAAGTTTTTTTTTTTTCAGAATGCTGAGTGAACACTGCTGGCTGAGGCATGAAGTTCTTTTGCCCTTCAGAGTCAAGGAGACATACTTATTGTGTGTTGGTAGTAGTGACAGTGGGAGTTTCACAGTCCTTGACTCAGCTGGAGGAAGAAAGAACAAAATGGCAGATGAGTTAGACATGTTTAGTGCTCTCTTAAGATATTTGGAGAGTGATTTGCTGCAAAACACATTGGCCTTCTAGAAAAACAGATATACATATCAAAGGTAAGGTTTGGTAAACAAGAGAAGATTATCAGGCTAGGGGAAATGCCTACAGCTGTTCAGCAGCAGGTAATAATATGCAGATTATCAGCCCCAAGGTCCATCAGCCTTCTGATGAACTTCTTGCATAATTATGCTGGAATTTTCCTCCAGCAATTAAGTCTGATGTTTCAAAGATTAGCCTTTTTCTTTTTATGGAATATTTCAGTTGGGTTTTGCAGATAAAGCCTGGGGCAATCTAAACTCAGAGGGATGGGGGAGCCTTTGGAGAGGTTAATTGAACTACTTCCAGTTCTCAAAGACAAACTAGGTATTAGCACCAGGATAGTGCCAGTGAGTACTGCTCCTGAGACCTCTGTTGCTAGGTTCTCTGTTTAGTGTCAGGGCACAAGAGAGAAGTGGGGCTCCAGCCATGGAAGGTATATTGACGAGCACCTATGTATGTACCATTTCTCCTCTGCTGGATCCTCAGAATCATCATTTATCCCATAAGCCACTTGAGAGTAATTTACTAGATATGTAGAAGGTTTCCACAGTTCGCATTGACTCTCCTTGTCTCTTGTCTCTCATAACTCTGAAACATTGATTTTTGGAGATGATAAGACCATATCATGCCTCTCCTCAAATGTAAATTGGTTTTTGCTTGTAATCATGCTCATGAATATCTTATTTCACTCATCTGGTGATTGTGATTGTTCATGCTACATAGAGGCATGAAGCCTTTACATAACACAAAAGTGACAGAATTTGGAAAGATAAATAAACATTTACTGTGTGGAATGGATTGCTTTCTAGTAATTAATGGATGCACTCAACAAATATTTATTGAGTGCAAATCATATAAAATAAGTTCTGGGTGCTGGAGATACAATAGTGAACAAAGCAGATAAAGTTCATGCCTTCATGTAGCTTACACACTAGTGGTGTAGTAATGTACAGTTGACCCTTAAACAACATTGGGGGAGGGTGCCAACTTCCCAGTGGAGTAAAAATTGGCATATAATTTTAAAAATTATTTATAATCATCCTAAAATATATGAATACTTGTATATTTGTTTAGCTAACAATACAATTTATCCCTTAAAAATGAAAATACATATTCTTTACATTGATACAGATATTATATCTGAGTTTATAAATATATGAGTATAGATTTGGTGTTTGGATTGATTCTGTTCCCACAATAACCATCATGCTTCCTTTCTGACATCCTGTAAAATACTATGACTGGGTGATTGCCCTGTAAAGCTGTTATGTTATTTAAATTGTGGTATGATGATATACATTGGATTAATTAAAAATTCTGGCATTCTGGGAGCCAGACAGACCTGGACTCACCTTGTTTAGCTTCTTACTAACTGAATAACTTTGGGAAAGTTTTTAAGTTTCTGATCTATTCTTTTCATTACCTAAAGGGCTATAATGGAGAAAAAATATATAATGGAGAAATATATATAATGCATTTGGAATTACTAAAGTAAAGTGGACAATCAATAGATGTTATCATTTCTATTCCCATTATCATTTCTATTCCCCCAATATAATGGAATAATCACAATATAGACACATAAAATTTTTTTTCCTTAAGTTCAAACCCATTAAATCAAATCAGGCAAAAAGGTGCCTGAGAAATCATATAAATGTCACTGTGAAGGACTGAATGTAACTATGAGAATGAGAACAGGTAAAGAAGTGCTAAAGCCAGCTCTAGAAAATGTTCCCTGAACCAAACCATCTCTGCATTCTAGACAACCTGAGCAATCAAAATTGTATTCAAAAGATAACCTGTTTATAGGACAGATAATCAATAGAAGAAAACACCAATGTTTAGAATACAGGAAAAATCAGGAAAACAAGAAAATAGAACATAGGAGCAAAATGAGAAAAAAATGCTAGAGTGGCTATTTTAATAAACTCTAGGAGAAAGGATATATAAAAAGACTCCACATTAAAATGAAGTAGCATACTCCCCATGTGTACTTCATATTAATCTTGGAAGATGAACTAGCCCATGTTCTCTTCAATCAAGATAACTCAGGAGTTACGCTGGGATGTCAGAATGACTGAGCTGAAGAATATGTATGCATTTAGAGTTCTTGATTAAATTTTTACCTTTTTATTGAATTTATTGGGGTGACATTGGTTAATAAAACGACATAGGCTTCAAGTGTACAATTCTATAATACATAATCTGTATAATGTATTGTGTGTTTACCACCTCAATTCAAGTCTCCTTCCACCACCATGTATCCTCCCTATGCTCCCTCTTCTGCATTCCCTGACTCCCCTTTCCCTCTGGTAATCACCATATTGCTGTCTGTGTTTATGAGGTTTTTTTTTCTTAATCTCTTCACCATTATTACCCAGCCCCACAACAAACACTCCTATCTGACAGCTATCAGTCTGTTCTCTATGAGTCTGTTTCTATTTTGTTTGTTAGTTTATTTTGTTCATTAGATTCCACATATAAGTGAAATCATATGGTATTTGTCTTTCTCTGACTGGCTTATTTCACTTAGCATAATGTTCTCCATGTCTACTCATGCTGTCGAAAAGGGTAAGATTTCCTTCTTTTGTACAGCTGAGTAGAATTCCATTGTTTAAGTGTACCACAGGTTTCTGTTTTGTCTTGTTTTTTTATTTACCCACTAATCATGGACACTTGAGCTGCTTCCAAACCTTGGCTATTATAAATAATGCTGCAATCAACATAAGAGTGCACATATTCTTTCAAATTAGTGTTTTGGGTTTCTTCAGATATATTTCCAGAGTGGAATTCCTGGGTCATAAGGCAGTTCCATTTTTTAAATTTTTTGAGGTAACTCCATAATGCTTTCCACAGTGGCTGCACCCACCTGCATTCCCACCACAAGTGCAGAAGGGTTTCATTTTATCTACATCCTCATCAGCACGTGTTTGTTGATTTATTGATGATAGCCATTCTGATAGGTGCGAGATGATACCTCATTGTGGTTTTAATTTGCATCTCTGAAGATTAGAGACATTGAGCATCTATTCATATGTCCATTGGCCACCTGTACATCCTCTTTAGAGACGTGACTAAGTCCTTTTTGCATTTGTTTAATAGGATTATTTGGATTTTTGAGCTTTATAAGTTTCTCTTTTAAAAATAAATCTTTATTGTTCAGATTATTACAGATGTTCCTCTTTTACCCCCCCCCCACCAAACTCCCCTCCATCTGATTCCCCCTACCCCAAGACCTTATCCCCTGCCACTGTCCTTATCTATAGGTGTAAGATTTTTGTCCAATCTCTTCCTGCACCCCTTAGGCCCCCTCCTCCCCAAGAAATGTCAGTACACTCCTTTTCTATGCCCCTGACTCTATTATATTCACCAGTTTATTCTGTTTATCAGATTTTTTTATTGACTTGATTTTTAGATTCACTTGTTGATAGATATGCATTTGATGTCACTTTATTGTTCATAATTTTTATCTTTACCTTTTTCTTCTTCCTCCTCTTCTTAAAGAATACCCTTCAGCATTTCATATAATCGTGGTTTGGTGGTGATGAACTCCTTTAGCTTTTTCTTGTCTGTGAAGTTCTTTATCTGACCTTCAATTCTAAATGATAGCTTTGCTGGGTAGAGTAATCTTGGTTGTAGGTTCTTGCTGTTCATCACTTTTTAAAAAATGATTCTTTATTCATAAACTTGATGCAAGTTTACAAAATTTACTGTACATTGCCAAATAAATCTGCAATGAAAAATAAACTCCAAATAAAAACAAAGCATGCCAAATGTGCAGCTGTCAATCTGCTAGCCATCAGGATATTTAAGAATTCAATAATGTATTCAAGATTCAGCCTTAAGTTTAAGGAACTGTAATGCTTTAAAGAATTCTGCCTTGTCACTTGTCTGAGCCACTGTATCAGAAAGGAGCACAAATGTAACTGCGTGAGCAGGAACCCAGGACCCCCTCCCTCACAGCCCCCCACACGATGCAGCTAAGTTGGCCTCTCCCAGGTGGCTTACAAAGTTAAAAACTGACCCTCAGAGCAAGTGCCAAAGAGATACTTCTGGACTTTGCAAGTGATTTGTGCAGAAAATGTGCTTCTGGATTTCATTTTAAAAGTGCTTATTAGCTAGACCTTACTTTTGAATCAAACATGGGCATATAAAAAACCTATTTCCAATCAAACAGGACTGATTCAGGTAAGGCAAAGAGAATGGAGAGTATATATACTGATTTGAGTCAGGTTTTATAAAAGAATACGTGTGGAGTTCCTATTAGTCTTTAAGTAAAAGCCATTGTTATGACTGTAGCAAAAAATTTTAAGTCTCCAAATTAGGGATATTTTTGTTCTTAGCTGTGCAGCTTTTGTTCAAGGAGTCTGTGTGCCAATCACTTTATAAGTTTATTAGTTTACAAACAATTGCAACATCCGTTAATCAAATGGAAATGTAAAATGACTTAGTGTTTTAAATAACTTCAAGATCTCTACTGCAGATTTCCATCAGACATACTGAACCAACAGCAGGTTCAGCCAGCAATTAGGATGACAGCTTACACGCTGACAGACCCCGCCTTGCAGTTCGGTTAGGAGCATGTCTGTGGGAAGTGGCCCCTATTGTCACACGGCCATAAAGTGTCACATTCCCGGAGCGGGTATTCTGTCCTCATTTTGGCAATATCATAGAATAGTTTTAACCAGAAAAGGCTGCTGTGATTTAAAAGACCTTAGATTTTTCTAAACCAATAGGAACACCAAATGACCTTTATTGGCGCTAAGGGAACAAAACAAGTCCTCACAGCACACGCGCTCACATAGAGACGTCGCTCTAAAGCTGCACCTCCAGGAACCTGGTGCTTATTTGCCTGCTTAACATATTCCATTTTTCAAAAACAGATGATAAGGACTGGCCAGTGTATGTATTTATCAAGAAAAATACAATCAAGGCCCCGCTGCCGAGTCCCAGATTCCTATTGAGCAAATGAGGAGGCTATAACTTATGCAGATGCCAGGGGACAGGTGATCTACTAAGTGTCTATCAGCTAACGTCGTCGGGCTGCTGTTACGGGCACTCGAAGCTGGTCTGCATGTGAGAAGGTTCTTTAAAGCAACGTTGGTCCAAGCCTGGGACAGTCTGTCCACTTAGCCGTCTTCCTTCGGAGAGGTGTACCATCCATTTTTCTCATATATTTGTACAATGGAATTATAAGACTGTTGGGCTCTTGCTAGATTATATTGATTCTTATTGGCTCTAAACTGCACCCTGGCTTTGCCTTTGACGAGGGTGGCATTGATTTGCATGATGATGGACTCGATGGAGTAAGCGCTACTCCAGCCCTGTTTTGTGAGAAGTTCCATACATAACGGGCCACCACCCAACACGTACCTTCCGGAGAGAACCAGCAAAATCACGCGGAAAATGGAGGATCAAACGGGAAGTTATTCTTAAAAGAGAAGTTAAGCAAAATATATTCAATGCCTTCTTTTTCTTTTAAGATCTGAAGGTCACTCTGCAAAGGACTATCAGGACCAACCTTCTGAAGCTTCACATGCCAGTCGTATAAGCTGTCATTTATGAGCTCCACTGAGCAAAACCCTGCCTTGTAGTTCTGCGAGCAGATGTCCCTGAGCTCCTTCATCAGCCGGTCTGAAGCCTGCACTGATCCAGACACCGCACCGTTTAGATGGTCTTGCCTTTGAGTCTTCCTGATTTTCTCTAATATTGCCAAGTTTTCCTTTTCAATTCCTTCATCTTCTGACTTCTTTCCGCTAATAGGCTCCTCCTCCTTCATCTCCTAGTGATCTAGGTCTTCTATGTCCTCCGCCATCTCCTCCTCGTCTTCCTCTTCCGAGGTCACTTCCTCTTTGGTCCCATTCTGGCCCCTGGGCAGTGGCTGGTCGAGCAGCTCCACATCCAGGTGCTTGGGAAGGTCGTGCAATCTACAGAGCTCGCACATCAACCACTTCAGCTGCTGACGAAGCGAACAATTGTTCTTAGAATCTTCTATACGTTCCAGAACCGATGTCAGATTTGGGTCATCAGAGTCCACGAATCATATTGGTGAGGAAGCTGGGTACGATTCCGTGATGTTGCAGTGCAGCGTGATCACCAAGGCCTTGCTGCCTGGTGGTCGCACCAGGAACTGGCAATGCAGCTCGTCCAGCTTCCAGCTGACGATGCAGAACCGCTCATGGTTCTTGTCGAAGATGGATGCCAGGAACTTCAGTTCAGCCTTCAGCCCCGACACTGATCCTCATCTCTGGTGGGGAGTCCGCCCCCGCTGCTGTCAGGCCGAAGAGGGTGAGGGCGGCCGGCCTAGCAGCGGCCTTTGTAACCTATGCAGCCCGCAGCAGGATGCAGCCTGAGGCTGAGGAGGGCAAGGTGACACCGCCCCGCCCGGCTCCCCCCCCGCCCCTGTTCATCACTTTGAATATTTCTTGCCACTCCCTTCTGGCCTGCATAGTTTCTTTTGAGAAATCAGCTGATAGTTGCATGGGTACTCTCTTGTAGGTAACTGTTTTTCTCTTGCTATTTTCAAGATTCTCTCTTTGTCTTTTGCTCCTGGCATTTTAATTATGATGTGTCTTGGTGTGGTCCTCTTTGGATTCCTTTTGTTTGGTGTTCTCTGTGCTTCCTGGACTTGTAAGTCCATTTCTTTTACCAGGTAGGGTAAGTTTTATGTCATTATTTCTTCAAATCGGTTTTCAGTATCTTGCTCTCTCTCTTCTTCTGGCACCCCCATAATTATGATGTTGGTATGCTTGAAGTTGTCCCAGAGGCTTCTTACACTATCTTCATATTTTTGGATTCTTTTTTTTTTCTGGTTGGATGTTTTTTTGCTTCCTCATATTTCAAAACTTTGGTTTGATTCTTGAGGTCCTCTAGTCTACTGTTGGATTTCTCTATATTATTATTTATTTCAGACAGCATATGCTTAATTTCTGACTGGTTCTTTTCCATTTTTTTGGCATTCTCAATAAGATCCTTGAAGGTTTCACTAAGTTCCTTCGAGGTCTCGCTAAGTTTCTTCATGGTTTCTAGAAGATTCTTGAGTAACCTTATAACTGGTTTTGAACTCAATATCCAGTAGTTTGCTTTCCTCTATTTCTTTCATTTGTGACATGTTTCTTTGTCTCTGCATTTTGGCTGCTTCCCTGTGTTGATAGAGTGGCTTTTTGTGGTAGGTGACCTATAGGGCCCAGTGGCTCAGCCTCTCCAATCACCTGAGGTGGACACTGTTGTTGCATTCCTTTGTGGGCTGTGTGCACAGTCTTGTTGTAGTTAAACCTTGATTGCTGTTGGTACACTGGGAGGAATTGACCTCAGGGCCAATTAGCTGTGAGGATCAGCTGTGTCTATAATGGAAGAACTGCTGTGCTGGTGCCACCCTTATGGAGCAGGACTTGCTTCAGTGGGGCTTTGGTGATCACTGAGTCTGCCTCTTGAGTGTGTCACTTATGGATTTGAAGAGTTGCAATCTGGTGTTGTCTCATTCTGACCACTAGGTATACTGGCTCCTGGATCTTCAAGGAGGTGCAAGTCAGCTACTGTCTGAGGCCACCCAGCAGGAACTACAGCAAGATCTGCAGATTTCTCCTCTTTTTTGGGGGTTTGTAAGTTTTTGAAGGGACCTATCCCAGCTGCAATTTGTTAGGTAACACTGCGAAAAGGCAGACCATTCATATGCAAAAGCTGCTGCACAGAGCTCTGGTGGGTTTGTAAATTGGGTGGGGCAGGGCCTCAGGAAATCACTAGGGCTTGGCAACCAACAATGCCTGCCAATCAGCCATCTCTGCATCTTGGCATTTCTGCATCCCGCCCCCACCCCCAGCATGGTAAACAATGATTCCTGCATGCACCTCTGCAAGAAAGCCACCCTCACTTTCTGATCCGATGCCAGACTATCCAGTTTCTCTCTGCAGGAGTTTGGGTCCCCAGAGTCTCACTGGAAACTGGAGTTCAGAGGAGTCAGGAGGTTATTTCTCCTTCCCAATTGAAAAAAACAGCACACTCAATCACCAGCCCGACTTGCGTGCCTCTGTACCTCTGCTTTTCCAGGATTCTGAACCTCCTACACAACCTCAATGAGCTTTTTTCTTTCTTTCTAGTTGTAGAACTTCTACTCAGCCAGCTTTCCCATGGTTCTGGGTGATAGTTTTGTCTTTTAGTTGTAGTTTTGGTGTGGTTGTGAGAGGCAACACGTACAGATATTTACCTTGTGCTGCCATCTTGGTTTGTCTGTATAAGTTCTTTATACATTTTGGATATTAACTCCTTATCAGATGCATCATTGGCCAATATGTTCTCCCATTCAGTGGGTTGTCTTGTCATTTTGTTGATGTTTTCTTTTGCTGTGCTAAAACTTTTTAATTTGAAATAGTCCCATTTGTTTGTTTTTCTTTCATTCTCTTGCTTGAGGTGATATGTCCAAAAAAATTGCTATGAGAAATATTTGATATTTTACTGCCTATTTTTTCTAGGATTTTTATAGTTTCAAGTTTAACATTTAAATCTTTAATCCATTTTAAGTTTATTCTTGTGTATGGTTTAAGAAGTTTTTCTAGTGTCATTTTTTTTGCATATATCTGTCCAATTTTCCCAACACCATTTTTTGAAGAGACTGTCTTTACCCTCCTTTGTCAAATATTAATTGACTGTAAAGGAGTGTGTTTATTTCTGGGCTCCCTATTCTGTTTCATTGATCTATATGTCTGTTTTTTTTAATCCTCACTTAAGGATATTTTTCCATTGATTTTTAGAGAGAGTAGAGAGGGAGGGGAAGAGACAGAGATAGATAGAGAGAAACATTGATGCGAGAGAGACACATCACTTCATTGTGTCTCCTACACATATCCTGACTGGGGCCCAGGATTGAGCCTGCAACTGAAGTATGTGCCTTTGACCAGAATCAAACCCTGCACCCTTCAGTCCATGAGCCAACGATCTATCTACAGAGCTAAACTGACTAGGGCTATATATGTCTGTTTTTTTTGCCAGTACCATGATGTTTTGATTATGATAGCCTTGTAGTATAGTTTGAATCAGGTAGCATGATTCCTCGAACTTTGTTTTTTCTCAAGATTGCTGTGGCTATTCAGTGTCTTTTCTTGTTCCACACAATTTTTTTGAATACTTTTTGTTGTTACTCTTGTCCTATGAGATATATTGCCAAAAATTCTGCTACGTGAGGTGTCTGAGATTTTACTGCCTATGTTTTCTTCTAAGATTTTTGTGGTTTCATGGATTACATTTAAGTCTTTTATCCATACAGAAGAAGAAATTCAAAATGGATAAAATTGTGGTGGTCTAGTTTAATCTTTTTACATATGTCTGTCCAGTTTTCCCAGCACCATTTGTTGAAGAGACTGTCTCTACTCCATTGTATGTTTTTGCCTCCTTTGTCAAATATTAATTGACCATAATGGTGTGGATCAATTTCTGGAGTCTCTATTCTGTTCCATTGATCTATCTGCCTGTTCTTGTGCCAGTACCAGGCTGTTTTGATTACTAAGGCCTTGTAGTATGGTTTGATATCAGGTAGCATGATTTCTCCAACTTCGTTCTTCTTTCTTAAGATTGCTGTGGCTATTCATGGTCTTTTGTGGTTCCATATAAATTTTTGGAATGTTTGTTCTAGTTCTATGAAATATAACATTGGTATCTTTTTAAAAATATTTTTTATTGATTTTAGAGAGGAAGGGAGAGGAAGAAATAGAAACATCAATGATGAGAGAGAATCATTGATCCATTGATCAGCTGCCTCCTGCACCCTCTATACTGGGGATCAAGCTTGCAACCTGGGCATATTCCCCAACCAGGAATCAAACTGTGACCTCCTGGTTCATAGGTTGACACTCAACCACTCTGAGTCATGCTAGCCAGGCTCCATTGATATCTTGATAGGAATTGCGTCAAATATGTAGGTTGCTTTGGATAGTATAGACATTTTAAAAATATTAATTCTTCCAATCCATGAACATGGTATATGCTTCCACTTATATATGTCTTCTTCAGTTTATTTCTTCCGTGTCTTATAATTTTGCTAGTACAAGTTGTTTACATTCTTGGTTAAATTTATTCCTAGGTATTTTTAAAGCAATTGTGAGCGGGATTGGTTTCTTAGTTTCCCTTTCTGATATTCATTATTGGTGTATATAAATGCAACTGATTTCTGTATGTTGATTTTCTATACTGCTACTTTACTAAATTCATTGATCAATTCTAGTAGTTTTTTGTTGGAATCTTTAGGGTTCTCTATATACAGCATCATGTCATCTGCAAATAATTACAGTTGTATTTCTTCCTTTGCAATTTAGGTATCTTTTATTTCTTCTTCTTGTCTGATTGCTGTGGCTAGGATTTCCAGTACTATCTGTACTAATAAAATAGTAATATACTAATTAGATTGGAAGACCTTCCAGACATCTTCTAGACATCCTTCCAAACAAAGCTGGGGCCTTAGATGGCCTGCAAACTGCCCTCAGCCCCTCACCCAGGCCAGCCATGCCCCCCAGCGGGGACCTCCACCCATATGGGGGTGTGGCCAGTCTGCAAACTGCCCCAGGCCCCTTGTCCAGGCTGACCCCGCCCTCCAAAAGGACCCCACACTGATCTGGGACCACCTTCAGGGCAGACCAGCCAGCTCCCACCCGTGCACCAGGCCTCTATCTATACTAATAAAAAGGTAATATGCTAATTAGAACAAATGTCCTTCTGGATAAAGCCATGGTGGCTGGGCCAACGTAGAGGCAGTTAGGAGAGATCAAGCTGGCAGGAGAGAGCAATTAGGGGGATCAAGCCAGCAGCCAGGCAAGCAGTTAGGATCCAGGGGTCCCGGATTGCTAAAGGGATGTTCGACTGCCAGTTTAGGCCCGATCACTGTGGGATAGGGCTTAAACCAGTAGTTGGACATCCCCCGAGGGGTCCTGTATTAGAGTGGGTGCAGGCTGGGCTGAGGGACAACCCCCTCTTGTGCACGAATTTTGTGCATCAGGCCTCTAGTCTCTCTCTCTCTCTATAAAAGCCTAAGTGACCGAATGACTGAACAACTGGTTGACCGGTTGCTATGAAGCACACTGACCACCAGGGGGCAGACACTCAATGCAGGAGCTGTCCCCTGGTGGTCAGTGTGCTCCAAAAGAAGGAGTGCTGCTAAGCTGACTCACCCGTCCTAGCAGCCCACCCACCCGGCAGCAGCCACTCACTCCCTCAATAGTCCTGCAGGTCCAATCTCCAGAGAACAGCCAGGCACCAATGTTGGCATGATCCTGAGAACACAGTGGCCACGTCCCCTGCTAGACACTCCGTAAGGAAGAAATGATATAAAAGCAGTTGCAAGGTGACTCCCAACAACCGGCATGAACATCAACAGGATGGATCCAGATTCCGGGCTGGCAAGGGCATCTCACCGCCCACCCGGAGGGCCAGTTGCATTCTGGGCCACCCCACCCCCTTTGGAACAGGTGCCAGATGTACAGCTCACAGTTGGCAAGCGCAGCTGCAGCGGTGCAAGCCTCTCGATCTGGACTGACTGAGTGAGAGGCCGTGGCAGGTGTAGTGGGGCCGGGATGAGTGGGAGCAGCAGGCAGGAGCTGCAGGCGGCACTGGACTGAGGTTTTGGCCCAATCCCCACAGGCCATGCTGAGGGACCCCACCTGTGCATGAATAAGAATGGTGGAAGCAGACATCCCTGTCTCATTCCTGTTTTTAGGGGAAATGGTTTTAGTTTTTGCTCATTAAATATGATGTTGGCTGGAGGTTTGTCATATGTGGCCTTTACTATGTTGAGGTATGCTCCTTCTATTCCCATTTTGTTAAACGTTTTTACCATAAATGGGTGCTGGATTTTATAAAATGTATTTTTTGCATCTACTGATATGATCATGTGGTTCTTATTCTTTATTTTGTTTATAAATACAATAAAACTTATTGGATTTCAGATATAGTACTAACCTTGCATCTCCAGAATAAATCCCGCTTGATCATGGTATATAAACTTTTTTAGTGTAATTTCCTTTTCCCCATTTTTAATTAATGCATTACATGTGTACATATCTTCCCATTACCCCACCCCCACCCCACTACCATGCATGCCCTTACCCCCGAGTGTCTTGTGTCCATTGGTTATGCTTATATGCACGCATACAAGTCTGGTCGATCTCTTATTTACCTCACCTCTCCCTAAACTTCCCATTGGAATTTGACAGTCTGTTTGATGCTTAACTGCCTCTGTATCTATCTTTTTGTTCATCAGTTTCAATTGTTCTTTATTATTCATAAATGAGTGAGGTCATGTGGTATTTTTCTTTCATTGACTGGCTTATTTCACTTAGCATAATGCTCTCCAGTTCCTTCCAGGTTGCTGCAAATGCTAAATAATTCCTTCTTTTTATGGCAGCATAGTATTCCATTCTGTAGATGTACAATAGTTTTCTGATTCACTCATCTGCTGACAGGCACCTAGGCTGTTTCCAAATCTTAATTATTGTAAATTGTGCTGCTATGAACATAAGGGTGCATGTATCTTTTCTGATTGGTGTTCCTAGTTTTTTATGATATATTCCTAGGAGTGGGATTACTGGGTCAAATGGGAGTTCCATTTATAGTTTTTTAAGGAAAGTCTGTACTGTTATCCACAGTGGTTGCACCAATCTGCATTCCAACCAGCAGTGCAGGAGCGTTCATTTTTCTCCACATCCTTGCCAACACTGGATGATTTGTTGATGATAGCCAATCTGACAGGTGTGAGATGGTATCACATTATCATTTTGATTTGCATCTCTCAGATAATTAGTAAATTTGAGCATGTTTTCATGTGTCTCTTGGCCTTCCTTCTGTCTTCTTTCAATAAGATTGTATTTAGGTCCTTTGCCCATTTTTTTACTGGATCATTTATCTTCTTTTTGTTAAGTAGTATAAATTGCCTGTAGATGTTGGAGATTACACCTTTATCACTGATAATATTTGCAAATATGTTCTTCCATACAGTGGTCTTTCTTGCTGTTTTGTTGATGGTTTCTTTTGCTGTGAAAAAGCTTTTTATTTTGATGTAGTCCCATTTGTTTATGTTCTCTTTTGCTTCCATTGCCCTAGGAGCAGTATAAATGAAGACATTCCTTCAGCATATGTCTGAGATTTTGCTACCTGTGGATTCCTCTGGTATTTTTGTGGTTTCCCATCTTATGTTTAAGTCCTGTATCCATTTTGAGTTTATTTTTGTGTAAGTTTGTTGTCTAGTTTCATTTTTTTGCATGTATCTGTCTAATTTTTCCAACACCATTTGTTAAAGAGACTGTCTTGACTCCATTGTATGTTCATGCCTCCTTTGTCAAATATTAATTGAGCATAGTGGTTTGGGTCGATATCTGGATTCTCTATTCTATTCCATTGATCTATGTGTCTGTTCTGTTGCCAGTACCAGGCTGTTTTGAGAACAGTGGCTTTGTAATGCAGCATGAAATCTTATATTAAGATCCCACCTACTTTATTCTTCTTTCTCAGGATTTCTGTTGCTACTCATGGTCTTTTTTTCTTCCACATAAATCTTTGGAGAGTTCTTTCTATGTCTGTGAAATATGCCATGGGTATTTTAATGGGGAGTGCATTGAATCTATAGATTGATTTGGGTAGTATGCACATTTTAATGATGTTGATTCTCCCAATCCATGAGCATGGTATGCTCTTCCATTTGTTTATGTCTTCCTCTCTTTCTTTTTTCAGTGTCCTGTAGTTTTCCGCATATAGGTCTTTTAGCTTCTTGGTTAAGTTTATTCCTAGATATCTTTTTTTTTTTTGGTGTGATGGTAAATGTGATTGATTTTTAGTCTCTCTCTGTGAGTTCACTATTGGTGTATAAAAATGCCATAGATTTCTTGGCATTAATTTTCTATCCTGCTACATTGCCAAATTCATTTATTAGGTCTATCAGTTTTTTGATGGAGTCTTTTTTTAAATGTACAATATCATGTCATCTGCAAATAAGGACAACTTTACTTCTTTTTCAATTTGGATGTCTTTTCTTCTTCTTATCTAATTGCAATGGCTAGTACTTCTAGTACTATGTTGAACAGGGGAGGTGAGAGTGGGCATCCCTGTCTTGTTCTTGTTCCTAGGGGAAATGTTTTTAGTTTTTTTTCCCATTGAGTATGATGTTAGTTCTGGGTTTATCATATATTCCTTTGATTATATTGAGGTATGATCCTTCTATTTTCACCTTCTTGAGAGTATATATCAAGAAAGGGTGTAGGATTTTGTCAAGTGTTTTTTCTGCATTAATTGATATGGCTATGTGATTTTTATCTCTCAATTTGTTTATGTGATGTATCATCTTTATTAATTTGCTGATATTGAACCATCCTTGCATTCCTGGGATGAATCCTACTTGGTCATGGTGTATGATCTTTCTGATGTACTGCTGGATCCCATTTGCAAGAATTTTGTTGAGGATTTTGGCATCTATGCTCATGAGAGATATTGGCCTGTAATTCTCTTTCATTGTGTTGTCTCTATCTACTTTTGGTATTAGGGTGATACTGGATTCAGAGAAGGAGCATAGAAGTGCTCCTTCTTGAATTTTTTTTGAATAGTCTGAGGAGTATAGATTTCAATTCTTCCTTGAATGTTTGTTAAAATTCCCCTGTAAAGCCGTCTGGCCCTCGGTTTTGTTTGCTGGATGTTTTTTGATGACTGCTTCAATTTCTTCCATAGTTATTGGACTATTGAGATATTTAGATTCTTCCTGATTGAGTTTTGGAAGGTTATATTTTTTAGGAATATATCCATTTTCTTTTTTTTTCTTAATATATATATTTTTTATTGATTTTTTATACATATCTCCTCATTGCCCCCCTCCCTCCCAGGCATACCCCAACCCCCCAGTGTCTATGTTCATTGGTTATGCTTATATGCATGCATACAAGTCCTTTGATTGATCTCTTATGTACCTCACCTAACTTTAATCTTCCTGCTGTAATTTCACAGTCTGTTTGAAGCTTTACTGTCTCTGTATCTATCCTTTTGTTCATCAGTTTATAATGTTCTTTATTATCCCCCAATGAGTGCGATCATGTGATGCTTCTCCTTCATTTACTGGCTTATTTCACTAAGCATAAGGCTCTCCAGTTCCAACCAGGTTGCTGCAAATGGTAAGAATTCCTTCTTTTTAATGGCAGCATAGATTTCCATTGTGTAGATGTACCACAGTTTTCTGATCCACTCATCTGCTGACGGGCACCTAGGCTGTTTCCAAATTGTGGCTATTGTAAATTGTGCTGCTATGAACATAGGGGTGCATAAATCCTTTCTGATTGGTGTTTGTAATTTCTTAGGATAAATTCTTAAGAGTGGGATTACAGGGTCAAATGGGAGATCCATTTTTAGTTTTTTGAGGAAACTCCATACTGTTCTCCACAGTGGCTACACCAGTCTGCATTCCCACCAACAGTGCACAAGGGTTCCTTTTTCTCCGCATCCTCGCCAACACTTGTCATTTGTTGATTTGTTGATGATTGCCATTCTGACAGGTGTAAGATGGTATCGCATTGTCCTTTTGATTTGCATCTCTCGGATGATTAATGACTTTGAACATGTTTTCATGTGTCTCTTGGCCTTCCTTCTGTCGTCTTTTGAAAAGGTTCTATTTAGGTCCGTTGCCCATTTTTTTTATTGGATCGTTCATCTTCCTTTTATTAAGTTGTATAAGTTGACTGTAGATTTTGGATATTAAACCTTTATCAGTGATAACATTTGCAAATATGTTCCCCCATACAGTGATCTTTCTTGTTGTTTTGTTGATGGTTTCTTTTGCT
>JAAGEH010000031.1:16599338-16646705 GCA_011751065.1 Lasiurus cinereus | reverse complement strand
ACATTCCATGAGTAAATGATCCTGAGTGTCTATTCTTGCCTGAGGTTAAGTGATTAACAAACTGATTGTCCTGAAACAAAGAATGGCTAAAAGGTCAGATAAGAGAACTGAAACCAAGAGTCTCTGTAATAAAGAAAGTAATGAAAGGCTTGCTAACACGCTAGCATAACTAACATGTATAAATAGTCTTAGAAAAATAAACTCGGGACTGCAGTCTTGAACTGTCAGTCCTCCCGATCCCATCTTTGTGTCTGTCTCTTTTCTTTTCTCAATCCTCACCCCCCTTTCAGGTGCTGTTCAACAGTAGTGCCGGCTGGCACCGGCAACTTTACAGTAGGCAGGAATGAATTTCATTTCCGTTCATCCCAGAACCTGTTTGCTAGTCACAACACAGACGTCATCATCTGCTAGATGTCCTTCCAAGAAGCTTATCCTCCAATAATCCAGTCCCAAACTGAATACACATGGTCAAGACCCATGGGTATCTCTGGTGTTGCATACATGTTTGTGACAGCTAATAAGCATCTTTCTCACTAGGAGAGTTAGGGAGATTAATGATACTCTTAGTCCTCTTGCTATGATGCTTCTCTAAGTGATCTACAGTTATTTAAGATTCTCTCCCTTCTCCCTCCCCCTTCTTTTCTATCTTCCTTCTTTTCTTCTGTATTTATTTTTTGGTTTTGCTATGAATGACTTCAATGTCTGCTGCAATAGAACATTAGACACTGAAATAAGGAAAAGTTTAGTTGGTGACTACATATAATTACACAGAAAGCTGAATTTACATTAATGATAGCAATCATATAGTTATAGTTAAATCAGCATATTTTATATCACAATAATTAGAAGTTTAACATTACATGTATTCGTTTAATATTGCAATTTTGTAGTGTTACCGTCTGAGTATACTCATATGTGTGCATGCAGACAAACCCACAAACACAGAGTTCTTTCTGATGATCTAAAGATGATACCCCTGCTGCCAGTAATTATTATCCAAGAGTGTGATTACGGGGTGTGATGAAGTTGGGATGTGATGAGTAGTCCTTTTCATACTGAGTCCAAGTAGACCTTCTTCTTTGATTTGTAGCTGTGGCTTCTAAATATACTGGACTAATGAAGCCATTTTAGCCACAGTCACTTACATAGAAAAATTGGAATCTCTAGGTAAGGTCCCAAGATGAATCACTTATCTGCATAGAGTGGGTTAATTCATTTTGTGAAATATATGCTGTATTTGACCCAAAGCAACAGATTCTAATCAATAACAGATGCTCCTAGAGAGTCGCAAGAGATGCTAATCAGGCAATATGCTACTCCAAACCTTAGCAGACCACTCATACCAGCTTTTGTTGCCCTCACTCCTGCACCTCATCTTTCAACACCAAGAGAGTGTTACTTTGAGAACTCTGAATTCTCTTTCCTGCCCATTCATTATCAGTTTATTTCTGTAACATTCACATTGACTTTCTGATAAGGGGGCTAATAACTTGATAGAGCACCTGAATTAATCTGAAAAATAATCATATTATTTTAAATCTTAGAACACATACCTGGTATACTTATGTAAATAAGGGGTTAAGTTTCTCATATGTGAACAGGGGATTCAGTTTTTCTTAAGTTTCCTTTTCAAGGCCTGTGGAAGCGATTGAGGAAGTAACTGAACTGTGAATCTAGCAAGCATAACTGATAAGCATGGTCAGACCAACCCACCAGGAATCAAAACATCATCTCATCAATATCATCTCATCCCCTGCTGACTAAAGACAATAGCTGATGTCTTCCAACCATCAAGACTGCATGTAGCTGCATTCTATTCCCAGCCTCATTTTAGCACCTTCCCTTTTGTAACCCTGCCCCTTGAACCTTGCTGTGAGACAGGATTTGAATATAAGCACCCTGTCTTCTTGGTTGGTTGGCCTTCTCAATAAACACCTTATATGATTCAACCCTGCCTTTGTTATTGGACACAGCAATAGGCAGCCCAAGCCCAACTGGGGGTTTCCTGGTTACATATTTACCATGCATTATATCCCACATGTTCTGTAATACCCTCACTTTCCATAGCAGTGTGCCCAGTGCTGAGTCAAAGGCAGGTGCTGTTTCACAACTGCAAACTCAGTATAACCAACCTCAATTACAAGCCAGTTTCAGGAGAGACAAATAGGATGCTGAGGTATTGACATTTTCAGGCAAGCAGTGGCACAGAGCCAGGGAAGTCTGTTCAGTTGCATCATCTTCAGCAAAAGTATTTGGGAGACCAAATTACTTACCATGCATAGAACCAGATCTACGAAATGGTACAATGGAGGAGAAGAGGACCATTTAGATAGTTCACTGGTAAGAAAGAACATTTTACATCTCAGACAAGCACCCAGGAGGAAACTGGACGCATGGGCAGGGGAGCTCAGCTCATCCTGAGCTGCTATAGCATTTGAAGTGGATGTTTTCCGATGGCTCAGATTCTGGCAAAAATTTTGTTGAAATTCCATTCAAGGTCAAGTAACAACTAGCAGCAGTCAGAAGATTTCCAGAGAAAACTAAAGAGATATGTCTCAGACAGACCAAATCCTGGAAAAGCATTAATCAATGCTACAAAGGTCAGTGCCTGGGGAGTCTTAGTTCATGTTAGTTGCATCTATTGAATACTGCGGTAGAACTAAATCTACCATAGACTAATGACACCAAAGGAGCCTCCTTTTCCTCTTACTATGAGAGGAGTCTTTTGTCCCCATAAGAGGGGGGAAGGAGTTCTTGTTACAGTGGAAGAGAAGTTTCTGGCATTCAAGTGCTTCTAACTGTCAGAGTAAAAGAAGTTTTTTTGTTCCAAGTTGGTGGGACTCATAATTATTAGAGTCATTTCACTGTTTTTGTTTTAACTCCTAGTTTCAACCTGATCTATTATTTTTGGTCCTTCCTAGATCCATTTTTCAGATGGGAAAATGAAGCACCACAACACTGTTCATCTCTGTCTTTTCTACCTCACATCCTGTACCTCCACTCCCATCCCACCTGTTTACAAGTTGGTGAAAATCAAACCAACCAATAAGAGAGACTGAAGCAGCAATGACACTAAGCTTCTTTACATAGTTAGTGTCTAGGAAATGTTTAGATGTCTGTCTCATGTCCAATTCCATATTCAGATTCTGGCCTTGCTATTGCTCTGCACGTACTCAAATTTCTTCTCACCTGCAAATTCAGAGTATCATCTTCCCAAGATGAACTGAAGTCTACTGAGGGTCAGGGTAGGTCTCTTCATTTGAAAAATGAGGCAATAAGAATTATAGAATGATTGGTTCATCATGGGACTTGAGTCTACCATGTAGCTCCCCTTGGTCTCAGAAGGTGAGTGGAGAGTGGAGAAAGGACAAGTGTCCTATTTTCCTAGGAATCAAAGGCCACTTTGGAGACTTTGTAGGAATAAATCACACATTCTCCAGTCTGTATTCCACAGAACTTGGTCATGGAATAAGCCTTTTCCCCAAATGTCAAACAAGTTAGCCATGAAGACAGGAGACAAAGCCAGGCAGGCCTATCCCCCAACTGGTTGCTCTAGCCAAGTGAGAACAAACTGGATCCTTAAAACATTAAGGGTTGGTAAACAGTCAGTCCACATTCAAAACTTCTTTCCAAATTAAACTTTGCTGTGGTTAGTGGTGTAGTTGTCTCTATCATAGTGAGAGAATCCTTCCAACCACCAAATAAATTATAGGTGAAATAGATTTTATTTGAAGGGTATGATTCTTCTCTGCTCTGCTCCATTGTTTCCTGTACCATAACCAACCCTTTTCAACTCTGATCTGTACCTAAGTTGAGTAGGAGAAAAATGCTGTTGATTCTCAAGTTTCCTCTAGTGTCCATGCAGATGGTTGGCCAAGCTTACTATGAGCATAGATAGCCACAGCTTTGTGGTTTAGAAAGAACTCATAGGTGGTTTAGAAAGACCTTATGGCTTCCATTTGGTGCCTGAAATATATTGACTTGGTAAAGAATGAGGGAAAGATGGACATCCAATAGGAGAGATTTTAATGGAACAAATGAAGAATGGCTAGAACCCCCCTAAAAATTTCATGCACAACTACCAAGTCATAGAACATTAAAAATGACTATGAAGACAGAGGAATCCAAGATGGCAGCATAGGTAAACACCTACACTGCTGCCTTGCACAACAATTTCAAAACTACAACTAAAAGACAGAACGGACATCATCCAGAACCACAGGAAAGCTGCCGGAGTGGAAATTCTACAACTAGAAGGAAAGAGAGGGGCTCACAGAAACCCAGAGGAGCTGCAAAAACCTGAGGTATGGAGACGCGAGCGTGGAGAGAGCGGGTGCCTGAGAACCTGGCTGGCTTTCTCTGGCGGGAGGGAGATGGAGACTCTCAAAGGCATTGAACCCCTTATCCTATGACACTAAACCCCAGATCTAGTCGAAACTCATACGGGGGGAGTTTGGACTGTGAAAAGGGAGAAGTGCATGGAAATTTAGGGGAGTTGCAAAAGATCAGAAGTCTGGTGGTGCGCACAGCACTGTGCGCAGAGGACCGGCTTCTGATTGTGCCACTGCCTTTCACGAGTGGATAGGAGACAGACCCTCCCAACTGCACCACTTCTAACTTCACTAAACCCTAGTTTCAGGTGAAACCCTGGGGACCCAGACTCATATGGTCCCGGAGCACAGGGGAGCCGGAAAGGCAGCAGTCTAGAGGCACTGCAAGAGCGCACGCACAAGGGACTGCTCCAGTGATTACCCAGTCACGTGAGACTCGGGAGCTGTGGGGGGCGGGGCTGACTGGAAGGCAAGGCGGTCCATTAAGCCCTGAGACTCCACCCATCCCAAGCTCAATACAGAGGCTTCTGCAGTTTTGCTAGTCTGGTATTATAAGGCTGAATCCAACACAGAAGTTCTCCCAGCATAGTGAAAATGCTGAGACAAGGGAAGGGATCACAAACAAAACAAATGGAGGAGCAGAAACCGGTTTGGCTCAGTGGATAAGCATCAGCCTGTGGACTGAAAGGTCCCAGGTTCAATTCCGGTCAGGGGCATGTATACTGGTTGCAGGCACGTCCCCAGTAGGGGGAGCACAGGAGGCGGCTGATCGACGTCTCTCTCTCAACGATGTTTCTGGCTCTCTGTCCCTCTCCCTTCCTCTCTGTAAAAAATCAATAACATATATATATAATAAAAAGAAATGGAGGAAAACAAATGACTGGATATAGAGTTCAAAACCATGCTTATAAGGTTTTACAAGAATCTCCTAGAAAAGATGGATAAATTTAGCGAGACCCAAGAGGAGATGAAAAAGATACAACTAGAGATGCAAAATAAGCAAATAAAAATTAAACATACACTGACTGCATTAAAAAATATTGTACAGAGACCTAACAGCAGACTAGAGGAAGGCAAGAATCAAGTCAAAAATTTGAAATATAAAGAATCAGAAAACACTCAACAGGAAAAGCAAGAAGAGAAAAGAATACAAAAATGTGAAGATAATGTAAGGAGCCTCTGGGACAGCTTCAAGTGTACCAACATCAGAATTAGGGGGGTGCCAGAAAGAAGTGAGAGAGCAAGATACTGAAAACCTACTTAAAGAAATAATCACTGAAATCTTCCCACATCTGGTAAAAGAAATAGACTTACAAGTCCAGGAAGCACACAGAACCCCATATAAAAGGAATGCAAAGAAGATTACACCGAGGCACATCATAATTAAAATACCAAGAGCAAAAGACAAAGACAGGATATTAAAAGCAGCAAGAGAAAACAGTTCATTACCTACAAGGGAGCACCATACGACTGTCAGCTGATTTCTCAACAGAAACGATGCAGGCCAGGCAGGAGTGGCAAGAAATTTTCAACGTGATGAATAGCAAGAACCTACAACCAAGAATACTCTATCCAGCAAAACTATCATTCAGAATTGAAGGGCAGATAAAGAGCTTCACAGATAAGAAAAAGCTAAAGGAGTTCATCAACTCCAAGCCAGTATTATATGAAATGCTGAAAGGTACTCTTTTAGAAGAGGAAGAAGAAAAAGGTAAAAGATAAAAAATTATGAACAACAAATATGTATCTATCAACAAGTGAATCTGAAAATTAAGGGAATTGAAGAGTTGATCAACAGAATAAACTGGTGAATATAATAGAATCAGGATCACAGAAAGGGAGTGGACTGATAATTCTCAGGGGGAAAGGGGTAAAGGGTGTAAAGGGAGAGACTGGAAAAAAATCATACACCTATGGATGAGGTCAACGGGAGGGAGGTAAGGGTAGAGGGAAGGGTGGGAGCCAGGTGGAGGGGAAAAAAGAGAAACAAATGTAATAATCTGAATAATAAAGATTTTTTTAAAAATGACTATGAAATTACTGATAAAACCACCTCCCTCCTTTTGAAAGCCAATAAAGGATTAAAAGGCTGAAACGACAGAGTGAAGATAATTCAGCTGTTTGGTACAGAGCTAGGAATAGATCTCAGACAATTTGCTCCCCCATCAGCTGCTCCCCATCACAGTGCTGCCTTCCACTAAAAGTCCAAACTGGTCCTCTGCTATCCCCATTATTATCTGCTTTGGGTTCTGTGACATTTCTCATAGGCCCCCTTCTACCAGGCATCATGTGCACATCTAGACTCTGCACTGAACCTGTTAGCCAGGAGCTCTTCTTGGCAGAGCACAGGTCCAGGCAATAAAAGTTTAGCAGCAGGGCCAAGGGATTCCTTTTATATTAACCTACAAGTCAGCTAAATTATGCACATGCAAGCTTCTTCCTCCACTGTTTTCTCAGTAACTCATTCTCCTAAAAAACAAAAAGGACAAAAACAAAGAAACAGAGAGAAATGAAGAGAATAGATGAGAGAGCAAGACAGGGGAAAATAAATGAGTGGATTTCCTTAGAATTTCTTGGCACTTCCCTCTCCTTACCCAAACCATTTCTGTAATCCCTGTTCTGTGGTGCCAACTTCCTTTGCAACCCTGGGCACACATTATCCCATTATAAAAATGATAATGCTAAAAAAAATAATATTGCCTCTGCAGTGTCTTTCTTTTCCCAGAGACCTTATTAGCATAGAAGACTGGTGCCAAAACCAAATGCTATATTCTACAGAGGGCTAGATTTCCTTTGACCATAGAGTAAGCAATCTGGAAGAGGAAGCTATGTTCTCCAGGAAGTAAATAGGTACATGCCATGGGCAGCCTTGGGTTCTCTTGTTTTGAGAGACCCCACTCCTAAGAGAGTTGGTAGAGGCCAAGTACCCATACACCTATCTGGTCTCTTGGAGAATTTGACACCATTCCCCTTTGTTTCAGGTAGAACTTCCCCACATAGAAGTAATTCTGTTTCTACAAAGTTGACTGTGTCAGGCACCATGTTAGATTCTTCTAGAGTCATGGTTTCTATAAGCTTAGAGATGGCAAGTGGAGAGCCAGCCTCATAAGTAGGGTCACCAGCATCCAAACAGTCTTTCCAAAACACTGAACCTTGTGGATAGGCTGAGTGGGGCCTAGCTTATGGGATATGTTTGCTAAATGTGTTGAAAGAATGTATGAATCAGGAATGGAGAATCTTAAGAGAGAAGAAGCTCACAGTGAGGGCTCCTCAACTCCTGTGCTCCTATTTCTACTCTAGGAACTAGGCAGAATGATAGTGTGTGTTATCTAATACCTTATTATTATTTTTAATTGTTAAAATATTTATTGTGTTTTAAAAATATTTTAATTGATTTCAGAGAGGAAGAGAGAGGGAGAGAGAGAGAGAAACATCAATGATGAGAGAGAATCATTATTGATTGGCTGCCTCCTGCACTGGGTCCTGAGCCTAAAACCTGGCCATGTGCTCTGACCAGGAAATGAACCATGACCTCCTGGTTCATAAGTGAATGCTCAACCACTGAGCAATGTCAGCTGGGCTAAATCTTTTTTTTGTGTGTGTGTGTGTACACATTTAGTTTTATTGTAACAAAGCAACTTGTACACTTTTAACGTTTAAAACTGAGCATCATCTTTTCTTTCCAGTGAAACAAAAAGAAATTTTAAAAATAAACAGGAACAAAATTACAATAGAGAAATGTCAATTCCAAATAAGATCCTACAGGTTCTGCTGATTCTCCCATCGAGTGGCAGGCTCAAGTCATCATTAGGAGAGAATTTTATTTTAAAAGTGTCATCTTAGACTGCAAGGATGTCCGTTAAACATCATAATTAAACATGCCAAAGGAGAAGCCATGTTGTCAAAATGCCCACTTAACCCACCCAAACATCTCAAACCCACCCTTTGCTCACCTTCTATAACCCCCCCTTTTTTTAAGTTTCTTTTTCTTTTTTTTAAACAAGAGAAAGTAGACAGATACATGTTGGTAAATGCTAACTGTCCATATTCACATAGAGACACAGTGTAATCTCTGAGCCCAATATACAGAGAAAGGAGGAAAAAAGCTAGAATTCTATGCACTACTACACAGGGGCCTAACAACCTCCAGCTCCCAGCAGAGCTAAGGGAACAGAAGGTTTTTCTTTTTTCCCACAGAGCACGGTGGTGTTGATTCCATTAAGTTTTTCTTGAGACAGGAAGGGATAAAAATGAATTTGGAACAGAAAGGGGCAAAGATTCTTTTCCGACTGTATTCTGCTCAAGGTACATCCCCCCCCCCAAATAAGGTGAGAACCATGGTGTGTAAAGGAGAGAAAAAGAGACCTCAAAAACAGGGCGACTGAGCACAAGAGGGGGGGGGGAAGAAAAAGGAAAAAAAAGACTGCAACTTGCTCCCAGGGACTGGAGAAAATTTAAAAAGGTTGGAATCCATCAGTGTTCATTAGTCATCTTCTCCTTCATCTTCCTCTCCTTCTTCCCCCTCCTCATCATCTTCATTTTCTTCACCTTCATCCTCATCCCCTTCTTCATCAATATCTTCCAACCCTTCCTCTTCTTCATCTCTTCTTCATCATCATCATCATCATCATCATCATCATCATCATCTTCTCCTTCCCCTTCTTCATCATCCATGTCAGGAACCAAGTAGTACTGTAAAGGATTTGGCCAAATGTCATCTTTGATGACTTCTCCTAACTCATCAGCACCTGCATCAGAATGGTCAGTAAACCAGGTAAAGAAGGTCTCTGGTTCCTCATGCTGTCTCTTCCTGCTGGCTTTATTCTGTGTTTGACTTGAACGTTTCGTCAAATCCTTTCCAGATTTCCATTTGATTTCAGTGGACTTTGAAGATGGATCACCACTCTCATTCAGATGAAACTCTTTGGAGAGAACTTTATTTTCGAAGTAAGGATTTTCATCAAAATAAAAATCTATTCTGTAACCTGATCTAATATCTTCAAATTCTGTCACTTCAACTCTTGTCAAATAATGCAGTGCCTCCTCATCCTCTTCCCCAAGCAGTGCAGACACTTGTGGATGGTTGACAAATGTTGTTACCCAAAAATTTGGGATTTTGGCGATCAACTCTGACCTCTTCTGAAAAAATGGTTGGCGGAGTTTGTTATATTTCTGTTCTACTTTCAAAATCTCCTCACTGGCTTGTTCATTAAGTCTGTCTATTTCATTTTGTACTTCATCAATATGTTCAATCGCTTCTTGCTGTTCTTTTTCTCCCTTGGGACGTTCGGGGGGGTGGGCTTCTTGTCCGGCTTGGGGGCGGCGGCGGCCAGTTTCGGCTTCTTGGTCTGGGGAGGGAGCGAGGCCGGGCCTGGCGCGGCCCTGGGAGCCGGAGAGGCGGGCGCGATGGCGGGGGAGCGAGCTCGCGGCTGGGCTAAATCTTTACTGTTGAACATATTATAGATGTCTCCCCTTCCCCCACATTTCCTTCCTCCACCAGATTTCAGCCCTACCTCCCCCCCATGCTTTCACTACCCTATTGTTTATGTCTATAGGTAATGCATATATGCATATAAGATCTTTGGTTAATTTCTTCCCACCACCTCTCCCCACTTCCCTCTGAGATTTATCAGTCTTTTCCATGTTCTCATGCCTTTCATTCTATTGTATTCACCAGTTTATTTTGTTCATTAGATTTCTCATTCATTTATTTTGATTTTTAGATTCAATTGTTAATAGATATGTATTTATTGCCCCCTCCTTCTCCTCCTTTTTCTTCTTCTTCGAATACCCTTCAACATTTCATGTAATACTGATGAACTCCTTTAGCTTTTTTTTTCCTATGTGAAGCTCTTTATCTGACCTACAATTCTGTGGGGAAGCACGGGACTTGGTTGGAAAGTCTGTAAAGAGGAATCTTCAAAAGGATGGGGCCTCTAGTGGGACCTTGCTGAAGAAGGCAGACCCTGCCTTGATTTTTCCAAACAAGTCTGAGCCTCTGGGTGTTTTGCTGGAATATTTATGTTTAGACTTCAAAACGTCCTTGATTAAAGGATGCATATGTTTTCTCAAGGATGCTTACCATATTGATAGTATCTAATAGTTAATTTTAGTTCAAGCTGTTGTTAAAATAAAAGCCTAAGGAGGCAGGCAAAGGGGCTGTTTGGTCCCTGTAGCCGAGCAGTCCCTTAGCCCTTTCTTTCACACAGATATGTGTCAGAGTAATCCATTCATTCAGTGGATTACTAGTCAACAGAGCTGCGAACCTCAGCTCATGAGCTGCATATGGCTGGCAAGCTGCAGTTTGCCGACCACTGCATCCATTGCTCACAGTCTGCCAGTAAGTCCTGTCACAATTCTAAATAATAGATTTGTTGGGTAGAGTAATCTTGGTTGTAGGCCCCTGATATTCATCACTTTGAATATTTCTTGCCACTGCCTTCTGGCCTGCAAAATTTCTATTGAGAAATCAGCTGACAGTCTTATGGGCACTCTTATAGGTACTAACTGCTTTTCTCTTGCTGCTTTTAAGATACTCATTGTCTTTAACCCTTGGCATTTTAATTATGATGTGTCTTGGTGTGGTCCTCTTTGGGTTGCTCTTGTTTGGGATTTTGTGCTTCCTGGACTTGTAAGTCTATTTCTTTCACCAGGTATGGGAAGTTTTCTGTCATTATTTCTTCAAATAGGTTTTCAATATCTTGCTCTCTTCTTCTGGCACTCATATAATGTGAATGTTGATATGTTTGAAGTTGTGCCAGAGGCTCCTTACATTATCTTCATTTTTTTTCCAGTTTTCAACTGTTTGCATTCTTTATTTTAATTAAATCTTTATTATTCAGATTATTACATTTGTTTTTTTTCCCCTCCATAGCACCCCTCCACCCAGCTCCCACCCTTCCCTCCCTCCCATTGACCTCATCCATAGGTGTATGATTTTTGTCCAGTCTCTCCCTGTATACCCCTCACCCCTTTCCCCCTGAGAATTATCAGTCCACTCCCTTTCAATGCTCCTGATTCTAGTATATTCACCAGTTTATTCTGTTGATCAAAATCTTAATTCACTTAACTTTTAGATTCACTTGTTGATAGATACGTATTTGTTGTTCATAATTTTTTGATTTTAATCTTTTTCTTCTTCCTCTTCTTAAAGAGTACCTTTCAGCATTTCATATAATACTGGTTTGGAGTTGATGAACTCCTTTAGCTTTTTCTTATCTGTGAAGCTCTTTATCTGCCCTTCAATTCTGAATGATAGCTTTGCTGGATAGATTATTCTTGGTTGTAGGTTCTTGCTATTCATCACTTTGAATATTTCTTGCCACTCCTGCCTGGCCTGCATCGTTTCTGTTGAGAAATCAGCTGACAGTCGTATGTGTGCTCCCTTGTAGGTAATGAACTGTTTTTCTCTTGCTGCTTTTAATATTCTCTCTTTGTCTTTTGCTCTTGGCATTTTAATTATGATGTGTCTTGGTGTGGTCCTCTTTGGATTCCTTTTCTTTGGGGTTCTGTGTGCTTCTTGGACGTGTAAGTCTATTTCTTTCACCAGATGTGGGAAGTTTTCAGTCATTATTTCTTTAAATAGGTTTTCAGTATCTTGCTCTCTCTCTTCTGGCACTCCCACAATTCTGATGTTGGTACGTTTGAAGCTGTCCCAGAGTCTCCTTACATTATCTTCACATTTTTGGATTCTTTTCTCTTCTTGCTTTTCCAGTTGAGTGTTTTCTGCTTCTTTATA
The DNA here is from genome assembly GCA_011751065.1 of Lasiurus cinereus. Classification (NCBI taxonomy): domain Eukaryota; kingdom Metazoa; phylum Chordata; class Mammalia; order Chiroptera; family Vespertilionidae; genus Lasiurus; species Lasiurus cinereus. The sequence continues at coordinate 16,634,636 of JAAGEH010000031.1, read as the reverse complement.
TTTCAAATTTTTTACTTGATTCTTGCCTTTCTCTAGTCTGCTGTTAGGACTCTGTATAATATTTTTTTATTTCAGTCAGTGAATGTTTCATTTCTAGTTGGTCCTTTTTCATCTCCTCTTGGGACTTGATAAATTTATCCATCTTTTCTAGCATATTCTTGAAAAACCTTATAAGTGTGGTTTTGAACTCTATATCCAGTCGTTTTTTTCCTCCATTTCTTTTGTTTGTGATCCCTTCCCTTGTCTTGGCATTTTCACTATGTCAGGGAAACTTCTGTGTTGGATTCAGCCTTATAATGCCAGACGTGCAAAGCCGCAGAAGCCTCTGTTGAGCTTGGGAGGGGTGGAGTCTCAGGGCTTAAGGGACCGCCTTTCCTTCCAGTCAGCCCTGCCCTCCACGGCCCCTGAGTCTCACGTGACTGGGTAATGGCTGGAGCGGTCCTTGTGCCCGCGAGCCCGCAGTGCCTCTAACCGCTGCCTTTCCAACTCCCCTGCGCTCCAGGACCACAGGAGTCTAGGTCCACAGGGTTTCGCCTGAAACAGGGGCTTAGTGGACTCAGAAGTGGCGCAGTTGGGAGGGTCTGTCTCCTGCCCACTCGCGAAAGCCAGCAGCACAATCAGCAGTCTGTTGTCCGCGCAGCGCCGTGCGCGCCGCCACCAGGCCTTTGATCTTTTGCGGCTCCCCTAAATTTCCATGCACTTCTCCCTTTTCACAGTCCAAACTCCCCCTGTATGAGTTTCGGCTGGATCTGGGGTTTAGTGTTGTAAGAGAAGGGGTTCAATGCCATTGGGAGTCTCTGTTTCCCTCCCGCCAGAGAAAGCCAGCCAGGTACTCCGGCACTCGCTCTCTCAGCGCGCATGTCTCTGTACCTCAGCTTTTTGCAGCTCCTCTGGGTTTCTGTGAGTCCTTCTCTTTCCTTCTAGTTGTAGAACTTCCACTCAGCCAGCTTTCCTGTGGTTCTGGATGATGTCCGTTCTGTCTTTTAGTTGTAGTTTTGAAATTGTTGTGCGAGGCAGCAGTGTAGGTATTCACCTATGCCGCCATCTTGGATTCCATTATCTTCATATTTTTTAATTTATTTATCTTTTTGCTTTTCTGATTGGGTGTTTTTTGCTTCCTCATATTCTAAATCATTGATTTAAGTCTCAGAATCTTCTGTTTAACTGTGAATCCCTATAGATTACTCTTTATTTCTATCAAGTGTATGCTTAATTTCTGACTGGTCCCTTTTCATGTCTTTGACATTCTCACTAAGATCCTTGAAATTCTCACTAAGTCCCTTGAAGCTCTCATTAAGATCCTTTAGTAACCTTATAACCATGATTTTGAATGCTGTATCTAGTAGTTTGCTTACTTCCATTTCTTTTATTTGTGACATGTTTCTTTGTCTCATGAGTTGGCTGCTTCCTTGTGTTTTTTTATTTTTTTTTTTATTGTCTAAAGTTTTACAAATGTCTTCTTTTTCCTCAATTGACCCCCCGTCCAGCCATTCCCACCCCAGGCAAGCCCCCACTGCCTCAGTGTCTGTGTCCATTGGTTATGCTAATATGCATGCATACAAGTCCTTTGGTTGCTCTCTAACCTCCCACCCCCTACCATTTGTCTCTAGATCAGTCTATTCTTGTTCATCAAATTATGTTGATCATTATATCCCACATATGAGTGAGATCATGTGATATTTATCTTTCTCCGACTGGCTTATTTCACTTAGCATAATGTTGTCCAGTTCCATGTACGTTGTTGCAAATGTTAAAAGTTCCTTCTATTTTATAGCAGTGTAGTATTCCATTGTGTAGATGTACCACAGTTTTTTAATCCATTCATCTGCTGATGGGCACTTAAGCTGTTTCCAAATCTTAGCTATTGTAAATTGTGCTGCTATGAACATAGGGCTGCATATATCCTTTCTGACTGGTGTTTCTGTTCTTTTGGGATATAGTCCTAGGAGTGGCAGCACAGGGTCAAATGAGAGTTCCATTTTTACCCTATGTTTGTTTCTATGTATTAGGTAGAGCTGCTTTGTCTGTCGAATTGGTAGAGTAGTATTTGTCCTGTAGGGCTCAGTGACTCAGCCTTCCCAATGACCTGAGCTGGATATTCTAGGTGCTCCTCTGTGTGGGCTGTCTACACTCTCTTTTTATAGTTGAGCCTTGATTGCTGTTGGCATCACTTGAAGGAATTGACCTCCAGGCCAATTGGCTGTGAGGACCAGCTGTGACTACAGTGGAAAGAGCTGCTAAGTAGGAGATATCCCTATAGAGCAGGACTTGCTTCGGTGCAGTTTTGGTGCTTACTGAGTCTGCCCCTTGAGTGTGTTGCTTGTGGATGTGTATAGTTATAATCTGGTATGGTCTGAAGTGGTCCACTGAGTGCACTGCCTCTGGGGTTTCTTTGGAACTTCAAAGTCAGACACTGCCTAGGGCCACCTGGCAGGAGCTATAGAGAGGCCACTATTTGTACTGGGCTTAAAAGTGACTGGACGAGGCCCAGCTGTGAAGCAAGGCAGCTGGAGCTAGTGCCAGATCTTGGGCATTTTATTGATAGGTTTGGGGCACACTGATGCCAGCTGCTGCTTGTTTGGAAGATTTTAGCAAAGTCTGAAGCCTGAGCTAGGACAGGCTATTCATATGGAAAAGATGCTGCAAACAGTTTGGGTGGAGCTCTAAATTGGATGGGGTTGGGTCTCAGGGAATCACCATGGTAGAAGGAACAGTGTGAGCCAGGCTGATAGAGACTCAGATATGGCTGCCAGTCAGTCCTTAATGGGGGAGGTCCCTTCACAGGAACAATGACCCCTGCAAGCACACCCATCTGGGAAAAGCTGCCCCTGAGTTCCTGTCCCAATGCCAGACAATCCAGTTCTTCCCTGTATGTCTCTGGGTCCCCCCAAACTGCCTGGTACTGGAGTTCAGATAGATTGAGTCTGAGTAAGTTAATGCACTGGCCCTTTAAGAGGAACACCTGGGTCTCCAGCAGCCTCTTTGTCATTCAGTCACAACCCCTGCTGGTTTTTGCAGCTTGAAGTTACAGAGACTTCTCTTCCCAGCTCTGCAACCCTGGGTGGCGGGGGGGGGGCGGTAATGATGTGGAACTAGGACCCCTTTCTCCTCACGGGGGGCCTCTTCAGCTGAGCTATCCCTCCTGATAAAAAAAAATGTGGCATGCATGGATTTTGGTTCAGCCCATTCTGCGCCTCCATCCCTCCTACTAGCCTCAGTGTGCTTTCTTCTTTACTTCTCTAGTTGTAGGTCTTCTACTCAGCCAAATTTCAAGTGTTTCTGAATGTTGATTGTTCTGTATTTTAGTTGTAATTTTGATGCAGTTGTGGGAGGCAGCAAGTACCAGTGTTTACCTATGCCGCCATCTTGGTTCCCAAGACCTTTTTATTTATTGACCAAATAATGCTGATTAAAGGACTTGCATGGACCCTGTTCCCATTCAGTGAGTTAGGATAAGATCTTTCCTTTCAAACCTCTTCTGAAATTAGTGTGGAAGGGGAAGGCTTTGGTGCTAGACTACTTGGGTTTAAATCCTTGGTCTACTACTTACCAGCTGTGTGACATTTTATACGTAACTTAATCAGTCTAAGCTTCTGTTTCCTCTGTTTAGTGAGATAATAGATAATACATGTGCCATCAGGATTGCTATGAAGATTAAATGGGATAATAGACACAAAGTTTTAATGTAGAGCTAGGTACTTAACCAGTACTCAACAAACTATAATTATTCTTAGCTCTGGAGCAACTTCTTTTCTTTCATCTGCTCTGTGAGCAAAAGTGGTTTTACTGCAGTGTGTCCCCCCAGTTGGGGATACCAGAATGGAGGATATGGGCTTTGGAGAGAATACCACATAGAGCTCACTCAGAGCAAAGACCAATGCTTACTAGGCTGATAAAACTGCAGCTGATGGAACATCTTGGATGAGGGTTTAGTTCTGGGAGAAGGGAAATGGTTAAAATATTGCTCTGGGGTGGGGAGCAGAAAATTTAGGAGACAGACAGAATAAACAGGAGATAGACAGCAGGGAGGGAAAGGATGGGGAGACATGGGAAGAAAATGTTTGTGAGAGACAGGGAGGGGTTGGAGAGTTGAGGAGAAGCTAAATTGCTACTGGAACATTAAGCACAAATGAGGGGAAATAAAATCAACATCTTTATTGAAGAGAAAAATCAAGGAAGTAAGAAATATCCCTGTTTGGGAAAATCTTTGATGCTGGTTGCCATGGTGATGCTATATGTCTTTTTCCCCATTACCCTGTGAATCTGACAGCTGATAGTTTCTTTCTGCTTTGGTTTCTAAATCCAGAGCTTATTCCTTGGTGAAGCTTTGGTGTTTCCATGTCGAGCATTTTGGATATGCTACAGAACCTGCTGGCTGACTGTCAGGGCTCCTTTTTGATATGAAAGGAAATGGAGAGAGGGTGCATGCTGGGTTGCTGGAGAGAGAAGCACTTTGTGCAGCTCCTTCCAGATAGATGAGAAGGCAAGTTTAGCAGGTGGGAAGCACTTTAGCCAGAGGAATTTGGATGCCAGGGGATCCTCCCTTTTCAGGGTGAATCTAGGAGGGCACTTTAAGAAACTAAGGTGACCAATTCTCCTGAGGGCTTTCCTAGGACATGGAACATCCAATTATACAATGAACAGAACCCCAAACAAACAGGATGGTTGGGAACCTCAAGGGAAAAAAAAAACAACTACTCAGAAAGTCCAAGATTAGAGGAGCTCACACTCTTTAGAGCCTGATATTAAAGTATTGTTTTCAGGGGCCAAGAAGGCTCTTGAGAGAGAGGCACAATTTAACCTAGGATCATGGGCCATAATTTCAGGATAAATGGCAGCTAAATATTTTGGAATTCATGCATAGATGAATAAATAAAAAAATGCATGGGGAAGCACTGGTGGCAGCCCCAGATTGGATGACATTACAGAGTGGCAATCCTCCATGGGGCCAGTCCTACTTGCTCTGTTAGCAATGTTACTTGAAACACCATCAGTGGCCTTGATAGGTGACAAATCAGAGGCCCCTTTTCACAGGTTCCCATGTAAATCCAGCAAAGAAGCCAAGGCAGCCAGTCTGTGGTGAGAGACCAGTAGATGTGCTACATTTCCTGTTTGTTGGCTGGACACCCGGAGATTGTGGGTGGGGCAGACCTGGGACTTGCTTCACTCTTGCTCTGGCCCTGTTTCTGGCTCATGGTTGGGTATAGAAAGGCAGCAGAATTTGCCACCCAAAATATGCCTCATAAGCGTAAGGATTATTTTAGACTGATTATTTAAAAAAAAACAGTAGACATAGGATAAACTCTGAAAACTGAGTAGGTTACCCTTTTGTTAGAGACCTTTATATTAATAAGGACATCTTCATTTGTAAGGGTGTCTCCTTCCATATCAGGAAGAGGAGATTGACTAAATCTCTAGAAACTTATCAATGAAGAAGGCAGGGACTTAAATCTGCATAACAGCCTTACCCTATTCAAGGTGCTTTGCTTGGTAAATTTCCTTAATTTGCCCTCCCCTCTCCGCTGCCAGTATCTTCTTTTGTCTCTAACTGGAGATGATATATAAGGTGGTGGCATGGGTAATTTGGGGGAGTTACTCAGTTTTTATGAGTCTTTTTCCAGTATACAGGAGATAATACATGTTATGAAACTTTTGTTTGCTTTTCTCCTGTTAATTTGTCTTTTATTATGGGGGATCTCAGCCAAGAACCTAGAAGGATAGAGGAAAATTATTTCCCCCACACAGCCCTTACTCTGTATGTAGAACTATGGGCTAGTAGCCTCAGGAGCCAGGGAGCACTGGTCTCTATGGCAGTGTTCCCAAGGGTGCTTGAAAATGAAGAGGGCATTTGCATGGAATCACACATGATGTGCATTTATCTGCATGTATTCTGAAAGGCTGTCTCAGGCAACCTGCAAACCACATCTTCTCATCCTCAGAATGTCATGCTTTCTCTGGGATGAAAAGCCAGGTTTCAGTGACTTGAGCACTGGGACAAGTGATAGACATGAAAGGTCACACTGTTCAACAGCTCCAACTCTGAAGAATGAGGATGTCTGATGAGATGCAAATAGTTATTGTTTATGGAATGTTTCCTAAGGTTGCTTGCTGACTGTTGTACAAGTGTTTGCAGCAATCTTTTGAGGTGGGAACTGCTGCTGTCCCTAGTTTACAGAGGAGGAAAGTGAGGCTTTGTTGGGCTAAATGATTTTGCATGGTAGGATCAGGCCTTTTTTGTTTGTCCAAAGCTTTTGAGCATATTGACACAGTTGACCAGCACTGTGGTCACCCTGCAGTGAAGAGCCTCCACATGCCCTGTCACTCTCCTGCCACCTGCGTCTCAGGGATTTCCCCCCATAGGTAGGCCCTTCAGGGAGACTGCCCATCCCTACTGCTATATCTCTTTCTCCCCTTGGCTTTCTCTCTGGCTAGCTGTGGGTGCTGGGACTGGGTAGGTCACTCTCACCCAGGGATTTTAATGAGAACCTGTGTCATTGCCATGCACTTGCCATCATGGAGTTTAGTCTACTGACTTTCAATAAATGTTGAGTGATGAGTGAAGGCAAGACTCCATCTTGGCTCAGAAATCAACAACTCTAAGTTATTAAGGTATTGGAAGTTGAGGCTGAAGAGGAAGTTCAGTGCTCAAGTCACTGAAACCTGGCTTTTTTCTTTTTCCAGATGCTGGGACTCAGTTGCTCACTAAAGGAATGGGAAGGGTGTTCAGATGGTATCGGGCACAGAGGAACACACAGAGGACAGAAGGTAAGGTTTTTAAGGAGGAAAGCATATCTAGTTACTTTTTCAATAGAAGAAACCAAACTCACTAACGAATTGAGCAAATAACCCATTACTAGCCATGTACATGAGCAAAACTCCCAAAGGTCTCCCCTGGGACCTTTCTCCCCAGTGTGCTGCCTCCTGTTTTCTTGTTAAAGCATGCATTAGGCAAGGATTTAATAATTAATCCTCACCATTGTGGCAGAGAGCCAGTGTGAGCTGCCTGGGGATTAGCCCTGGGTGTGATTTCTGAGTCAAGGCCCAGTTCATTATGTGGGTCAGTGAATTTGTTCCAGGCCCATATCCAGCTCCAGCCTCAGTTAAAGTAAGATAGTGGCCAAAGAAGTTACCAGTGGGAGTTATAGAGCCTTTCATGTGACTTTAAGGAATGCCTACCTTGCAAGTTGGCTGTCCATGTAAAGGGATCAGTGCCCTTTACCAGATAGACTGAAGGAAATGAGAGCTGTAGCAATGGTGCCTTTGGGAGGCTTGGCAAGGCAGAGTTGGAGGTCAGAGGAAGCTTTCCTGAGGAGCATGACTCCTGTTTCTTCAGAGAGTGGCACTCTCAACAATGACCAGCTGGTTCCTGGGTGAAGTGAACATGGATATCCTACTGACTTTTACTTTGTCTCTTCTTTCTGCCTGTGGCCAAAGATATCATTTTGGGCTGCAAAGAACTAACTAGTTCCCCTACACACTGAAGGACAGCAGAGGTTTGCCTGAGAGGAATGAGGAAGAGAATGGGAGGGCTTGCCTTCACTAGGACCTTTGAGAATTAATGCAAGTTGGCATTGGACATCCTCTCCACTTTCCCGAGAGAGTTTCTGAGAGATGCTGCCTAATGGTAACCTACCATTTCTCACCTCAGCTTTCCCTTCTCTCTCTGACACTTGCCCCTCCTTCAACATCCACATATCCCTAGGACCAGTTTAGTTTGCCCAGTATTGAAATCATCACAGCAAAGCAGCCAACCTTCACTCTTCACTAATAACTGAATTGAGGACTGAGGAAGCCTGGAGGCTTTCTGGTTGCTATGGTGAGGAGTAGGTCCTGAGAAGATTAAGGAGCTGACAGCTTGAGTTTTGCTTGTTTTTTGGTTTTGATGCGTTTTGTTTGATTTTCTTCCTTTATCAACCTTCCTCTCTGTTCCTTTCCCACCCACCTCTCCATAGTCTCTCATCACTTAAGCAGAAGGTGATTACTAGGAGCAAAATCAGTTCCTGATGTGGGGTATATTAAATACAGGCTGTCCTGATGAGGATAATTGGCATGTACTTTGCAATCAGACTCCCGCGTGGGTCAAATTTGGAACACAAGCTATTACGCCTTTGTGGTGTGACACAACATCTTGAGGCAGAGGGGAACTGATGGTAGAGGAGGGTTCAGTGAAGCTCTCTGAAGCCTCCATAGTTTTTCCTTTCTGGTAGGGAAATCTTGTCCTGTGTCTCCCACATGCAAGGTCCTTTAAAAAATTTGATTTCAGAGAGGAAGGAAGAGGGAAAGAGAGAGAGATAGAAACATCAATGATGAGGAGAATCATTGATCTGCTGCCTCCTCCACACCGCAGACTAGGAATTGACCCTGCAACCCAAGAATGTGCCCTGATCAGGAATTGAACCTTGACCTCCTGGTATATAGGTCGACACTCAATCACTAAGCCATGCCAGCTGGGCCCAAGGTACTTTTTGACTGGAGTCCAAGCACCCAGTCCACAAATCTCCCTCCATCAGCTGCATCTCTTCTCACTGGTGACCAAAGTATTACAGAAAACAAGAGAAGAACCAAGCAATACTTAGAGAGATGGAGTTACATTTATTATGCACAGGTCCAGAGGAAAATGTCTCAAATTCTGGGCCCCAACATGGAGGAATTTTCCCTATTTATATGTTTTTACCTTCTTTGTCTCCCAAATATGAGGTGTTTCTGGCCCCTTTGGTAAGTTATTAAAGAGCCCCTATATGCTGGGGCCTTGAGACCTCAACCAAAGGCCTGGCCTGATGCCAGCACTGATAATTTTGTCCAGGGAAGGTATAATGGCCTCTCTGAAGTGGGAGTAGTCTTATTTCCTTATTATTTAAGCAAGCAAGCATTTACAAAAGCCAAATAGCAGGGTTAAAATTTCAAACAACAGTTTTTTTTTCAAATCTTTATTATTCAGATTATTACATTTGTTTCTCTTTTTTCCCCTTCATAGCACCCCTCCACCCAACTCCCACCCCTCCCTCTGCCCTTAGCTCCCTCCCATGGATCTCATCCATAGGTGTATGATTTTTGTCCAGTCTCTCCCTGTGTACCCCTCACCCCTTCCCCCCTGAGAATTATCAGTCCACTCCCTTTCTGTGCTCCTGATTCTATTATATTCACCCATTTATTCTGTTGATCAAATTTTTAATTCACTTAATTTTTAGATTCACTTGTTGATAGATATGTATTTGTTGTTCATAATTTTTTGGCTTTTACCTTTTTCTTCTTCCTCTTCTAAAAGAGTACCTTTCAGCATTTCATATAATACTGGTTTGGAGTTGATGAACTCCTTTAGCTTTTTCTTATCTGTGAAGCTCTTTATCTGCCCTTCAATTCTGAATGTTAGCTTTGCTGGATAGGTTATTCTTGGTTGTAGGTTCTTGCTATTCATCACGTTGAATATTTCTTGCCACTCCCGTCTGGCCTGCATCGTTTCTGTTGAGAAATCAGCTGACAGTCGTATGGGTGCTCCCTTGTAGGTAATAAACTGTTTTTCTCTTGCTGCTTTTAATATTCTCTCTTTCTCTTTTGCTCTTGGCATTTTAATTATGATGTGTCTTGGTGTAGTCCTCTTTGGATTCCTTTTCTTTGGGGTTCTGTGTGCTTCCTGGACTTGTACGTCTATTTCTTTTACCAGATGTGGGAAGTTTTCAGTCATTATTTCTTTAAAAAGGTGTTCAGTATCTTGCTCTCTCTCTTCTTCTGGCACCCCCACAATTCTGATGTTGGTACGCTGAAAGCTGTCCCAGAGTCTCCTTACATTATGTTCACATTTTTGGATTCTTTTCTCTTCTTGCTTTTCCAGTTGAATGTTGTCTGCTTCTTTATATTTCAAATTTTTTACTTGATTCTTGCCTTTCTCTAGTCTGCTGTTAGGACTCTGTATAATATTTTTTATTTCAGTCAGTGTATGTTTAATTTCTATTTGGTCCTTTATCATCTTTAGTAGGACCTTTTCCGTCTCTAGTTGGCTCTTTTGTATCGCTAGTTGGTCCTTTTTCATCTCCTCTTGGGTCTCACTAAATTTATCGAATTTTTCTAGCATATTCTTGAAAAACCTTACAAGCGTGGTTTTGAACTCTATATCCAGTCGTTTTTTTTTTCTCCATTTCTTTTGTTTGTGATCCCTTCCCTTGTTTCGGCATTTTCACTATGCCTGGGAAACTTCTGTGTTGGATTCAGCTTTATGATGCCAGAGGCAAAGCCGCAGAAGCCTCTGTTGAGCTTGGGAGGGGTGGAGTCTCAGGGCTTAAGGGACCGCCTTGCCTTCCAGTCGGCCCTGCCCTCCACGGCCCCTGAGTCTCACGTGACTGGGTAATGGCTGGAGCGGTCCTTGTGCATGCGTGCACCCGCAGTGCCTCTAACCGCTGCCTTTCCAGCTCCCCTGAGCACTAGGACCACACGAGTCTAGGTTCCCAGGGTTTCGCCCGAAACAGGGGCTTAGTGGAGTCAGAAGTGGCACAGTTCGGAGGGTCTGTCTCCCGCCCACTCGCGAAAGCCAGCGGCACAATCAGCAGTCTGTCCTGTGCGCAGCACCATCCGCGTGCGAGACCAGACCTGATCTTCTGCGACTCCCCTAAATTTCCGTGCACCTCTTCCTTTTCACAGTCCAAACTCCCCCCGTATGAGTTTCGCTGGATCTGGGGTTTAGTGTCATAAAATAAGGGGTTCAATGCCGTTGGGAGTCTCCATTTCCCTCCCGCCAGAGAAAGCCAGCCAGGTACTCTGGCACCTGCTCTCTCAGCGCGCGCGTCTCAGTACCTCGGCTTTTTGCAGCTCCTCTGGGTCTCCGTGAGCCCCTCTCTTTCCTTCTAGCTGTAGAACTTACACTCCGCCAGCTTTCCTGTGGTTCTGGATGATGTCTATTCTGTCTTTTAGTTGTAGTTTTGAAATTGTTGTGCGAGGCAGCAGTGTAGGTGTTTACCTATGCCGCCATCTTGGATTCCTCCAAACAACAGTTTTTATATAAGATGGATGCTTTAAAAGTAGAGCATATTTGTGGAGAAAATGTGTGTTTTAGGAGGGCAGTAAGGGTATTATTTTATTATTATTATTTTATAAATAGTTCCCTTCAATTAAATCCATTGCTCTGAAAAGGGAGAGAGCTGATTCAGTGAGATTTTTGTGGACTGGGTGCTTGGGCTCCTATCAAAAATGACCTTGCTTCTTTTTTAATTGACACCCTGGGGCTGAGAAGCCATAGGAAGGGAGAAGTGCATGGCGAGAAAACCTTGAGTTTACTGGCAAGGCCAGATCATGGAAAATGATGATGTTTTAATGGCTCCTATCTCCTCTTTTATTCTGTGGAAACAGCATAAAGCTAGTTTGATTGGATGAGCATCTCGGAGTGAAGATGTTATGGTGGCCCTGTCCCCCTTGTCAAATCTTTTTGTTCATTCTAACCTGAGAATAGAGACGCTGCTCCCTTTTTAACACTTCAAAATTCTCAGCTTCCAAGGTCTTTATTTATCCTCACTTAGGTGCTGCTTTGTGTATACTCTCAAGTCCTTGTATCCATGTTTTATTTTCCCAGATAGATGGCATGCTTCCTGAAGGCAGGCTCTATATCACAAACTCCACTAGACTCCCTCTTCAGGGCTTTGGATCACAATAGGAGCTTGGTAAATAGATTTTTAAAATATATACTTTTATTGACTTCAGATAGGAAGGGAGAGAGAGATAGAAACATCAATGATGAAAGGGAATCATTGTTGACTGCCTCCTGCACACCTCCTACTGGGGATTAAGCCCACAACCCAAGCATGTGCTCTTGATCGAAATCAAACCTGGGACCCTTCAGTCCGCAGGCTGACACTCTAACCACTGAGCAAAACCAGCTAGGGCTGAGGATCACAAGAAAGGTCCATGTGATGTAAAACACGCATAATATCATGATAGTGAGAAAATTGGCTCTTATATAGAAAAATTAAGACCAAATGCTTTTCTCATACCACATACATAAACTATTAAAAACTGACATAAAAGGCAAAACTATATAATAAAGTAGAAAATGTAGGAGACTATCTTTTAAGATGTGAAAAGAACAACTCATACCCTGTAAGGGTAAAAGTGGTTAGATTTTATTGAAGTTTATTAAAAGTGAAAATTTATTATTTTACAGAGAACACCATGGGCAAATAAAAAAGAGCGGTAGAAAAGACTTGGAGAAAATATTTGTACAGTATATGAGCAAAAAGATTAATATGCAAATGTTTGGCAAGAAAGAGACCGAAAATCTGATGGAGAAAACAGCAAATGCACAGATAAGCAACTTATAGAAGGGGATATTTGAATAAGCAACTCAATTATCTGAAGAAATATTTAACTTCCTTATAATTAGGAAAAGGAAAATTAAAACAGCAGGAAGATAGTCTTTTATACCAATCAGACTAGTGAAACATTAAAGAAAAGCAATAACAAGTGTTGGTAACAATATAGGTAGATATGGATCCTCACACATCACTAGAAATTATGTAAATGGATACAGGCATTTTGGAGAGAGGAACTTGGAAATATTTAGAAAGTTAAGTTAGTACACATCCTATGATTTAACAATTCTATTTCTCGGTATATATCCTCCAAGAACTGCTCTCACGGATCCACAAAGTGTCTTATATGGAAATGCTCATTGCTCTATTGCACAAGAAAGGAACTGGAAACAATCTAAATGTCTATCAACAGCCCTAGCTGGTTTGGCTCAGTGGATAGAGTGTCGGCCTGCGGACCAAAGGGTCCTAGGTTCAATTCAGGTCAAGGGCATATATCTCAATGGCAGACTCTTCTTGGGCCTGGGCCCTGGTGGGGGCTACTGCAATAGGCAACCAATCAAAGTGTTTCTCACACATCAATGTTTCTCTCTCTCTTTCCCTGTCTCTTCCATTATCTCTAAAAAATCAATGGAAAAATATCCTCTGGTGAGGATTAAAAAAATAATGTCTATCAACAGGGGAATGAATAAAATGAAAATTCTGCAAATCATGGAATACTATGTAGTAGTCAAAGTGAACACACTAGATCCATAGATATTAACATAATTAGCTCTCTATAATTGTGATGCTGCAGAAAAAGGTGTACAGAATAACATCATTTATGTACATTAACCACACAAGAGTGGGTATCCACCGGAAAAGGAGATGGGATTGGAAACTGTGTTAAAGAGGGAAAACAAAAAATATAAGATGAATACAAAATAGAAAAAAAAGTGGATCGTGCATAAACGAATGATAGTGTAACTCTAACAGAATTCCAATCAATGCCATTCTTTGTATCTGAGCCACAATTTCCTCACCCTCCTTAAAAAAAAATAGAAAGAAAGAAATGGGAGAAGGTAGTGCCCAAGACAGTTCCTGGCAACTCATCCTTACTCAACAAATGTGAATTTCCTTTGTCCTGTTTCATATTTTTTTTTCTTTGAGAGGGAAGTGGTGGGAGGACAAAAAGCCCAGAAGCCAAAAACATAAGCATTTGGATGTGTCCATGGATGCCAATCAACCCAACTGGAGGATGTGTCTCGGCTGGAAGACACCAAAAGTGAAATGAGGACACATGGCTAGAGACATGCAAGAGGCCTTGACATCTTTAATGCATCTCATTGGAATGTGAGCTTCATTTGCTCCTCATGTCCCCAGTCGCACATCTTTGTACTGAAATTTTGACCCCAATCAGTAGAGTTGCCAGCCTGGCAGTCCTAGATCCAATGAAACTAGCTTCCTTGTCTGCTCAAGACTGTGGAGAAGCTTTACCTCTTCTCCTGAATGAGCCAACACTACACCTGCCTGGCTGCTCTGAGAAATGGGTTCCATAGCTCAGGAACCCAAGGACCAAAACACCTGACAGCTGGTTTAAGGAAATTGCTCTCCCTCTATAGGGATACAGAGAATGAACCCCAAGGCAGTGACTCTGTTGATTAGACAGTTCACACACTGAGCTGAACGCTCCCTGGCAGGGAGGTGCTCAGAAAGCCTGCTTTTTATTTGCCTCAGTCTTGATTTTTGCTAAAGGCCAATCAGTTTTGTCCTGTAGTCTGTCTCAGCCTGAACAGGGCCAATTCTGGAGATAATAACTCATGGATCTGCTGCTAAAGAAGAGAAGTGAGAGAAGAAATGGGAAAATCCTGACTCTGAGGGGCATGGTTAAGGAAGAGCTATCTGTGAGACTTGAGTCATGACAATGGAGGCATCCAGAGGGGAATGACTGAAGTCTCAATCCGGCTCTGACCTATTTTGTAGTTGAGGGATGACATTTCCTCATAGAGGTCCCAAGACAGAATCAGGACAGTGTTCTAAGAACCAGGTGAATGGTATAGACAGGAAAGGAACAGACAAATAGACATGCATAAGGGGGAAGGGCTTCTGGAAAGAGCAATTGTGTATTATTTACTCTCCTCTTCTAAACCAAGCTCCTGCTTGCTGGGATTTTCACTGGGCCAGTTTCAGGACTTGACATTGACCTTGGTTTTTGTGGTGCTAAGGGATATGCAGGTCTAGTCCTACCAGCCACAAAGCTGCTTAGCTATTTGTCTGGGGGGAAAGGGACTCAGACACGAGGTGAGCATTTGTATTTGTGCATACTTATTGCCTTGTCTTCATTTTATCTTCAGCTCCATTACTTCCCCTATCCCCAAACTGTGGGGCTCTTGGTCCTGGCTCATCCCTTTACATCTGTTGTCTCCCTGTCTGTCTCTTTGCTTCCAAGGTCAGGCAATTGGGCTTTGCTGATTTATTAGTGTGTGTTTTTTAAATTTTGCATTTAAAGATTTTTCAGGCTGCCTGCCCAAGAACACAAATGGCATGGGGAGTGCCAGTCAGCTTTGAAATTCTTTTGTACACTGTATTGGGGGATGAGGGAGGGAAGAGAGACTGGGGCCAAGTGATAGGGGAACACTGATGGTCATGTGTTTCAAACCTCATTTTCTCAGCTGTTGTTACTATCTTCCCCTCCCCACACCTTCCACTGGACTATTTCTTTTTTTTTTAATTAATTTTTATTAATTTTTTATGCATATCTCCCCATTGCCCCCCCTCCCTCCCAGGCATACCCCGACCCTCCAGTGTCTGTGATCATTGGTTATGTTTATAAGCATGCATACAAGTCCTTTGATTGATCACTTATTTACCTCACCTAACTTTAATCTTTCTGCTATAATTTCACAGTGTTTGATGCTTTATGATTTTTGTCCTCCTGAGAATTATCAATCTACGCCCTTTCTGTGCTCCTGATTCTATTATATTCACCAGTTTATTCTGTTGATCAGATTTTTAATTCACTTTTTAGATTCACTTGTTGACAGATGTGTATTTGTTGTTCATAATTTTTTGTCTTTTACCTTTTTCTTCTTCCTCTTCTAAAAGGGTACCTTTCAGCATTTCATATAATACTGGTTTGGAGTTGATGAACTCCTTTAGCTTTTTCTTATCTGTGAAGGTCTTTATCTGCCCTTCAATTCTGAATGATAGCTTTGCTGGATAGATTATTCTTGGTTGTAGGTTCTTGTTGTTCATCACGTTGAATATTTCTTGCCACTCCCATCTGGCCTGCAGCATTTCTGTTGAGAAATCAGCTGACAGTCGTATGGGTGCTCCCTTGTAGGTAATAAACTGTTTTTTTCTTGCTGCTTTTAATATTCTCTCTTTCTCTTTTGCTCTTGGCATTTTAATTATGATGTGTCTTGGTGTAGTCCTCTTTGGGTTCCTTTTCTTTGGGGTTCTGTGTGCTTCCTCGACTTGTAAGTCTATTTCTTTTACCAGATGTGGGAAGTTTTCAGTCATTATTTCTTTAAACAGGTTTTCAGTATCTTGCTCTCTCTCTTCTTCTGGCACCCCCACAATTCTGATGTTGGTACGCTTGAAGCTGTCCCAGAGGCTCCTTACATTATCTTCACATTTTTGGATTCTTTTCTCTTCTTGCTTTTCCAGTTGAATGTTTTCTGCTTCTTTATATTTCAAATTTTTGACTTGATCCTTGCCTTTCTCTAGTCTGCTGTTAGTACTCTGCATAATAGTTTTCATTTCAGTCAGTGTATTTATTATCTTCTCTTGGGTCTCACTAAATTTATCCATCTTTTCTAGCATATTCTTGCAAAACCTTATAAGCGTGGTTTTGAACTCTATATCCAGTCGTTTTTTTTCCTCCATTTCTTTTGCTTGTAATCCCTTCCCTTGTCTCGGCATTTTCACTGTGCCGGGGAAACTTCTGTGCTGGATTCAGTCGCAGAAGCCTCTGCTGAGCTTGGGAGGGGTGGAGTCTCAGGGCTTAAGGGACCGCCTTGCCTTCCAGTCGGCCCCGCCCTCCACGGCCCCTGAGTCTCACGTGACTGGGTAATGGCTGGAGCGGTCCTTGTGCGCGCGCACCCGCAGCGCCTCCAACCGCTGCCTTTCCATCTCCCCTGCGAACCAGGACCACACGAGTCTAGGTCCCCAGGGTTTCGCCCAAAACAGGGGCCCAGTGGACTCAGAAGTGGCGCAGTTGGGAGGGTCTGTCTCCCGCCCACTCGCGAAAGCCAGCGGCACAATCAGCAATCCGTCCTCCGCGTGGTGCCGTGCGCGACCAGACCTCCGATCCTTTGCAACTCCCCTAAATTTCCGTGCACCTCTCCCTTTTCACAGTCCAAACTCCCCCCGTATGAGTTTCGGCTGGATCTGGGGTTTAGTGTCGTAAGAGAAGGGGTTCAATGCTGTTGGGAGTCTCCGTTTCCCTCCCGCCAGAGAAAGCCAGCCAGGTACTCCGGCACCCGCTCTCTCAGCGCGCATCTCCGTACCTCAGCTTTTTGCAGCTCCTCTGGGTCTCTGTGAGCCCCTCTCTTTCCCTCTAGTTGTAGAACTTCCACTCAGCCAGCTTTCGTGTGGTTCTGGATGATGTCCGTTCTGTCTTTTAGTTGTAGTTTTGAAATTGTTGTGCGAGGCAGCAGTGTAGGTGTTTACCTATGCCGCCATCTTGGATTCTCCTCCACTGGACTATTTCTAAAGAGAGAGAGGCACTGAGGTTGTGGGGAGGGATTCAGAGAAAAAGGAAGATTTACTAAGAGTTATGGAAATCTTACTCTGGGCCTTTGAGGTCAGTACTATTACCATTTCTCAGTTTATAGTTAAGAAAACTGAAACCCAAAGAAGATAGATAACCCCTTTATGATCTAATGGACAATAACTTGTGAAGCTGAGAATCAAAACCATGTCTGTCTGACTCCTAATGTGGTGCCCTTAACCACTCACTTGCCTTGTCAGAAGCACTAGGTTATGCTCCTGGCTGTGCCACCAATTTATGTGGCTATTAAAGCAAAAACCTCTCTGTGCCCCAGTTTCCTCTGGTACAAATGGGAAAAACAGTCCTTGTCCTGCCCAACTCCTGGGATTGCCATGAAGATCAAATGGCTTTGGAGATATGAAGGAATAAAGAACCATTTTCTACATGGTGGGAGGATGGGGAATAGAATGAACACTAGACTGTGAGTCAGGCTGCTTGGGTTCCAATAATGGTTGTGACCTTTTCTAGTTTTATGATCTTGGTTAAATTACTTCAGGTTTCTGGGCCTCAACTGTAGAACAAAGGAGGTGCCCTTGAATGTCCCATCCAGGTCTATGGGTCTGTGATCATTTCCCCTCTCTCAAGTCTTTGGCCACCTGCCTGATATTAGAGTGAAATAGTCCTACTCAATCCTTTTCCTTCAATGTGCTCACACTGACTGGGTCTGAAATGGTTTAGAATTAATACAGAGATGGAACCCAGTCTCCATGCCTCTCACTGTCCTCCTTTCACCATCTATCACCACAATATTGGTCCCAGGTATCACCCTCTCTGCTCCACCTCTTGTCATTAATGGGAAGAAAGATTCTGCCTTGACGCAAGCCCTACTCACACGGGACCTCTCTGAAGAATGACACTGGCTTTTCTTGATTCTGCTATTGGGGATACAAGAAGGTCCTGGTCCCATGCTTAAGCTGTAAAGCAGCTCACAGTAACAGAGATTTGACTGTCATTTGCAGTCAAATAGTCTCTGAAGTAGATGAAGGCCCCAGGCATACTATGTTCCCACTCATATGTGAATTATGAAGCATAATTTAACTGAGTATTATCAAACACAAAATACTCAACTGGATAGTAGGAGGGGAGCAATCAGGTTGGTGGGTGAGAAAAATGTGTTTTTGGGCACATGCAGCATTTTGTGTACTCTACAAGAGCATTCAGAATTTTATCTCATCAGATTCTCAAAACTTATAGGATATACACAGCGCAGTATCAGATTCATTTTACAGATGAGTAAACTGAGTCATGTAAGTACATGTGAGATCATGTGCCTGTAAAAGTAGGGGAAGAGTAGGTGGCAACTGCACAGATGTATGATGATGTGAAGTGGACAGGATCTAAGGACATGATGGTGAGCCATTGGGAGGGAAGCACTGTGAGAAGGCTTTGCTTGGTGTTTAGCAAGCAAGTTTATTCTTGGGGAACTAAGGGATCAATCACCAGGACTATATTTTTATGCAGAGGTGTCAAAGCCCACGGAACTGACAGAGCCTGAGTGCTCTCTTCAGGTAGCCACCTGGTTGAGAAGATGAATGGGGTACTGCAGCGTAAGTAGAGTCAAAAGGAAATGAAGCTGCCTCTGGATATCTCCATTGAGTCTGCCTTAGAAAGGTTCTAAAATGAAACCTTAGGATTTGATTGGGAGTTCAGGAGGCTAGTCACAAAGCTTTGTTCACAGAGTATTGAATAAGTCAGTCCTGCAGAGCAGACAGTGTCTTCTCAGCATCTGCCCTTGCTAGGGGTGCTCAGCGAACCCCAAGAGCTCAGCAGGTAGCCCCTAGTACTCTGGCCTCTTTCAAAAGTGGAGTTGGAGGGCAATTTGCCAATCTCCCTTACTAACAAGCAATCTCTTCTCTAGCAGCCATGCTCTGCCCTACTGCTGGAATGATTGAGTAGAGAAGTGTGTGAGTGTGAGTTTGTGCATTTCTCTGTGTGTGGGGAGGCACTGGGAGAGCAGTTGTATTGAGGACGGGAGGTGATTCTCTCCAATCTTCCAGTTATATTAATAGCTGCCTCCTCCTCCATACATCTGATTTAGCTATATTCTACCCTTTCCTTTCCTGGTTCTCCTAGGGCTCCTAAAAAGGGCTCCCTGCTCTGTACCCTAAGGCCACCCTGGTCCAGGGCCTTACTATGGCAAAACACTAGAATAGTCTCTGAAGTAGATGAAGGCCCCAGGCATAGGGAAGAGGGTCCTGAATGGAGAGAGCTAAAACAGAAGATAGAGGGCAGGGGAGGAGGTTCATCTACACATGGGCACACTACCCACACTGTGTGCATAGTGGTTAGGAGCATGGCATTTGGAGGCAGACTGTCTAGTTTCAAACCTTGGTTCATATATTACTTTCTGTGTCTCAATGGTCTTGCCTTTAAAATGAGAATAATAAGAATATCTTCCTTATATAGGGTATATTATGAAGTCAATACATTATCATCTATAAATTAGATCAGTGCTGAACATACACTAAGCGCTCACTCAATAACTATGAGCTGTGTTTACTATTTTCTTTTCTCCATCCTACACCAACAGCCAAGGCACAATGAGAATCATAAACTATCCCTTGGACAGCCATGCTCTTTCAAGCCTGGAGTTTGTCTGCCCTTTGGGAATGTGTTATCTACTCACATACATCCAATTGCTATTGATGTCATTTTAGTCTGTTTTCTAGGGAACAGACAGGAGCACCTATACTAATAAAAGCCTAGGTGGCCCTCATGCCCTTGCATGATGCCCTCACATCATCACAAGATGGCTGCCCCCACATTGTCACAAGAAGGCAGCCACAAGATGGCTGGCAGGGGAGGCAGTTGGGAGCAACCAGACCTGCAGGGAAGGGCAATTAGGAGTGAACAGGCCAGAAGGGGAGGGCAGTTGGGGGGGACCAGGTCTACAGGGGAGGGCAGTTAGGGGTGACTAGGCTGGCAGGGGAGGGCATTTGGGGGTGACCAGGCTGACAGAGGAGGGAAGCTGGGGGCTATCAGGCCAGCAGAGGAGGGCAGTTGGGGGCCAGTAGGCCAGCAGGGGAAGGCAGTTGTGGGCAGTCAGGCTGACAGGGAAGCAGTTAGCATCAATCAGGTCAGCAGGAAAGCAGTTAGGGGGTGACCAGGCTGGCAGGCAGAAGCATTTGGGGCAATTACACAGGCAGGCAGGCAAGTGGTTAGGAGCCAGCAGTTCCAGATTGAAAGAGGGATGCCAGATTGGAGAAGGTTCAGGCTGGGCTGAAGGACACCCCTCTGTGCATAAATTTCATGCATCAGGTCTCTAGTCTATATATATATAAAACCCTAAGCGACCAGTCAACTGTTCGACTGGTTGACCATTTGACTAGTCATTATTATGCACATTGAGGGAAAGATGCTCAACACAGGAGCTGCCCCTGGTGGTCAGTGTGCTCCCACAGCAGGAGCACTGCTCAGCTGACTGACGGGTGCCAGATGCCAGGCTTACAACTGACGAGTGCAGCTGCAGCAGCCCAAGCCTCTCCCACCTTTGCAGCAGTGCTACCCAGTGGCTGTGGCAGGTGCAGCAAGGCCAGGATGAGCAGGAATGGTGTGGCATTGGACCCAGACTTGAGCTCCTCCCTGGCCACCTGCTGCTTTGAGCACTACTACATCCCTTGGGGGACTTTGGACTGCTGGGTATAGGGCCAAAACTGGCCAAAACCAGCAGTCTGACATCTCCCGCGGGGTCCCGGATTGTGAGAGGACACAGGCCAGACTGAGGGACCCCACTGGTGTATGAATCTGTGCACTGGGCCTCTAGTTTGTTCATATCTACCAATATGCCCTTTGAGATGCATGCCCTGATGAGTGGCCATGGCAGTTTCTTTCCAGTGATCCTTGGCTCAGCCTCAGCTAAGGGTAACCAACCCTGAAGCCTTGAAGACATCTAGAAGTGCTGCTTGGGTTAGCTCTAATATTGTCTTCCCTTGTGGGCTTAAGACCTACTTGTCTACTTCACACATATGTGAAAATTGTCTAGATTCTGGTGGTAGGTGCTCCTGAGCAACCTAGTCAAGAAGAGCAAGAAATGCCAGAGGGAGCTGTGGAGGAGGTCATGGCCTGCATGGGATGAGGGAAGGTCTTCCATGTCCCCAACAAGAGCATTATCTCCACTGACATCCATTAATGCAATGCTTGATAGAGGTTTCCTTAGGAGGTTAATCAGCCAAATGGAATAATCAAGTCTCAAATTAATGAAAACTCCAGCACAGAGGAAAGGGGAAAAATAGTTGAGAGAAACATGCTAACTTTGAAGAAGCAGAAAATTAAAAATAGCTGATGTCCTGGCTGGTATCGCTCAGAGGATACAGCATCAGCCTGCAGACTGAAGAGTCTGGGGTTCGATTCTGGTCAAGGGCGCATGATGGGTTACAGGCTCGGTCCCTAGTAGGGGGTGTGCATGAGGCAGCCTATCAGTGATTCTCATCATTTATGTTTCTCTCTCTCTCTCTCTCTCTCTCTCTCTCTCTCTCTCTCTCTCTCTCCCTTTCTCTCTGAAATCAATACAAATATATTTTTAAAAATAGCGGAGCTCTTTGTTCTTCTGTTGAGGGGGGATTGAGGAGAGCTCTAAAACTGGAATGCAAGAAACATTTGCTCTGCCAAGTGAGTGCATGTTAATTCTTTTCTGGATCACTGCCAGGAGTGGTCACCTAGCACCACAGATCAAGGATCCCCTTGCCACCAGAATTATCTTTGCAGTGGGCACACCTCTCTGGACGACCCCCCTTACCCTATCAACTCTTTTCCCACAGATGTTGAAACTTTCAGTCTTCCCAAGACCTGGGCATGGAATTCAGTAGCACCATGTTGGCCAGTACTTGAAGAATACATATTTGGTCCCTACACACTAAAGTTAGTATTAGATGAGGGACTAGGAGTGGAGGGCAGCAGCATAGCCCTGGCCCATCCCAGCCATGAAGTCAGCTCAGAGGACTCCAGAGGAAGTTGGAGCTGAGCACTTGAGTCTGGAAGAGGGACATTTTTTCACCTCCAAGCCCTTTAAAGAGGAAGGTCTTTAGTAGAAAATCATTTCACTTGGGGCTTTGGTATTTATCTGGGTTAGGATGAAGATGGATCGTGGACCAGCTCCTGAAGGTGAGGTAAAGGAAGGTGCTGCTAATAGGTCACTGGTTGGAAGGGATCTAAGAGGGTAAAAATCCAGACAAGGTACTTGCCAAATCCAGTCAGCCCTTAGGCTCTCGGGATGTGGGATGGAATTAAAGAAAGAGAACTTCTATTTATGAGGTTCTTATGAATATGTGTCAGGCAGAGTTCCAGGATTTCCTGTAATGAAAATAACTACTTTTTAATGAGTATCTACTATGTGTTAGGCACTTTCTGTACACAATTTTACTTAATCTTCACAGCTACTCTCAGAGTTTGGCATTATTATCTCCATTTTTAACTTTGGCAACAGAAACTCAGAAAAGTTAAGTGACTAGCCGAAAGTTGCACAGCTGGTACAGAACTGAGATTTGAATCTAGTCTGACTGACTTTGAAGTTGGTGCTCATACCACATAACCATTGCTCATTGTAAACTCCTCAGAATCTTTGTTTCAGGAAATGGTCTAGTCTAGAAAAAGATAATTTTTTTCATTATATTAATCAGGATAAGGTAAGATAACTATTGTAACAAATACCTTCCAATGCTCAGTGGTTTAATGCAATCAATCATTATTTTTTCCACTTCGTATTCCAATGCAGCTTAGAAAGAGTTAGGTGGGCTGGGCTGGTGGGCTTATTTCATAGTGTTGCTTAGTTACCTTTATGTACTTAAAGTCATTTATTAGATCCTCTATTAATAGGCGAGGAGAAAAAGAGAGAATATAGAGGAGCACTCCCATTTTTAACTGTCTCAGCCTGAAAAGGACCCACATTACTTCTGCTCACATTCCAAAAGTAAGAACTGATCATCGCATTGCAAGGGAGTCTGGGAAATGTAATTTGGTAGTGGGCCCTGTAAGAAGAGTAAATGCATTCAGTGACCATGTGTACAGTTTCTGCCATTCGGATCTCATACTCTGTTGTGCAGTTTTCCAAAGTATCAGCTCTGCTAAGTACCAGCTTGTGACATTGGATGAGTTACTTAACCTCTCTGTGTCTCCATTTCTTCATGTATAGATTAAAGAAAATAGTAGCATCTACCTTATGTAATGAGGATTACATGAAGATTAATACAGGTGAAGAAGCACTTAGCACATAGCCTAGGATAGTGGTAAGTGATAAATGCCATCTAGCCACAATGGTATTCCCTCCGTCTTTTAGAGATGAGACTACACATCAGCATATTGGAAGTTCTAAGAGGTCTCAAAGTAGAAATACTTTTTATTTTTACCTCTGTTTAATACAGACTTTCCAAAACACATTTGCCCACAGAGCCCTCTCTTTTTGAGTTTATTTTTATTGTTGAGAGTATTTTTTGCTTATCTCATAGTCACCAGAGCCACCATCCCAGTTTCTACTACTCCTGGGGTTCGATTGAAAAATGTCCCTCTTCCAGACTCAAGCGCTCAGCTCCAACCTCCTCTGGAGTCCTCTGAGCGGACTTCATGGCTGGGATGGGCCAGGGTTATGCTGCTGCCCTCCACTCCTAGTCCCTCATCTAATACTAACTTTAGTGTGTAGGGACCAAATATGTATTCTTCAAGTACTGGCCAACATGGTGCTACTGAATTCCATGCCCAGGTCTTGGGAAGACTGAAAGTTTCAACATCTGTGGGAAAAGAGTTGATAGGGTAAGGGGGGTCGTCCAGAGAGGTGTGCCCACTGCAAAGATAATTCTGGTGGCAAGGGGATCCTTGATCTGTGGTGTTAGGTGACCACTCCTGGCAGTGATCCAGAAAAGAATTAACATGGACTCACTGGCAGAGCAAATGTTTCTTGCATTCCAGTTTTAGAGCTCTCCTCAATCCCCCCTCTACAGAAGAACAAAGAGCTCAGCTATTTTTTTAAAAATATATTTGTATTGATTTCAGAAAGAAAGGGAGAGGGAGAGAGAGATAGAAACATCAATGATGAGAATCACTGATAGGCTGCCTCATGCACACCCCCTACTAGGGACCAAGCCTGTAACCCATCATGCGCCCTTGACCAGAATCGAACCCCAGACTCTTCAGTCTGCAGGCTGAAGCTGTATCCACTGAGCCAGACCAGCTAGGACATCAGCTATTTTTAATTTTCTGCTTCTTCAAATGAATGCTCCACCCAGCTCCAGCCCTATCCCTATCCTTCACCTCACTATTGTCTCTGTCCATGGGTTATGCATAAACTTTTTTTGGTTAATCTCTTCTAACCCTCCTTCCCCCTTTCCTTCTGAGATCTGTCAGTCTATTCCATGCCTCCATGCCTATTTTGTTCATCAGTTTACTTTGTTCATTCAATTCTACCTATGAATGAAATCATATGATACTTATCTTTCTCTGACTGGCTTATTTTGCTTAGCATAATAATCTCCAGATCCAACCATGTTGTTGCAAATGGTAAGAATTTCTTCTTTTTCACCACAGTGTAGTATTCCATTGTGTAGATGTACCATGGTTTTTTAATCCACTCATCTGCTGATGGGCACTTAGGCTGTTTCCAAATCTTAGCTACCATTAATTGTGGTGCTATGAACATAGGGGTGCATATATCCTTTCTGATTGGTATTTCTTTTTTCTTAGGATATATTCCTAAGAGTGGGATTGCTGGGTCAAATGGGAGTTCCATTTTTAGTTTTTTTGGAGAAACTCCATACTGTTTTCCGCAGTGGCTGCACCAGTCTGCATTCCCACCAGCAGTGCCCGAGGGTTTCTTTTTCTCCACATCCTTGTCAGCACTTGTCATTTGTTGATTTATACATTCTTTCTAATTCGTGTCTCAGGATTCTTAGGATATATTCCCAGGAATGGAATTTCTGTGTCAAACAGCAATTCCATTTTTTATATTTTTGAGGAAACTCCATACTGTTTTCCATAAAGCTCTCTCTTTTACATTACCCTTTCAACATCCAGTGGAACTGGAACCCTCTGAAACATGCTTTGGGAAACTCCCCTCTTCTTCCAGCGAGGGACTCCAATAAAATGTGTCTGTACCTAGAGATTTTTTTATTGATGTTATGAATACTTTCTTTCCTATTCATTATCTACTATTTGGAGGAGGGATGGAGAGTTGTTTATTTTTTTTAAGTATATTTTTTACTGATTTCCGAAAGAAAGGGAGAGGGAGAGATATAAATATCAATGAGAGGGAATAATTGATTGGCTGCCTCCTGCACACCCCACACTGGGGATCAAGCCCTCAACTGGGCATATTCCCTGACCAGGAATTGAACCCAGCACCTCCTGGTTCATAGATTGATGCTCAACCACTGAGCCATACCAGCTGGGCAGTTTTTAAACTATATATATTTTATTGATTTCAGAGAAGAAGTATGAGAAAGAGAGAGATTGAAACATAAATGATGAGAGAAAATCATGGATCAGTTGCCTCCTGCATGCCCCCTACTGGGGGTTGAGCCTGCAACCCGGGCATGTGTCCTTGACCAGAATCAAACCCAGAGCCCTTTAGTTCTCTGGCTGATGCTCCATCCCAAGCATGTCAAACTCAAAGGCTAACACGGGACAAATAAACAAGGTTTAAGTTTATGTGGGCTGCATGTGGCCCTGAGCTGCGAGTTTGACATGCTTGCTCTATCCACTGAACCAAACTGGGGTGGGTTTTTTTTTTAAATGCCAGCCTGTGTCAGCTGACTGTTAAGAAAGGGAAAGAGTCACTGTGTCTTTGTTGAGGGTGAGGCTTTCTAAGAGGAGTAGTAGAAGCTGGGATGGTGGCTCTGGTGATTATGAGATAAACAAAAAATGGAAGTCCAGATAGCTCCACTCCAGCTTTCTAGATCAAAGCTGGGAGGATCAAATCTCAAGAATACCATGGATCATTCCAATGATTTAATTCCCTTTTTAGTCTATGAGTAGAGATGGGAAAATGTTCTCTGATTATTTAATAAAGACCAGCCATGAACAAAGCACTGCACCTGGCTAGGGCTTTGTGGGGAGAGGATATCTGGCCCTTATAGCCTTTACATGTGGACTATATACAGCACACCTTATGCCCCTACGAGCTACAGTGACCTTGTGTGAAGGTCCTATATATGATCTTGGGCAGTTCATAGGCAGGCATCTGAAATAGTTTTCCCTGTGCCAGTCCTTTCTCAAGATTCCAGATTCTCCTCCTTTATCCATCTCTCTTGCCAGCTTGGCCCAGGGAAGGATCCCCACTCATCACACCTAAAAGCAAAGGTGGCTGCAAGCAGCTTTAGCTCTACCCTTACTGCTGTAAGCTGTCACTTGCTCACCAAGCTACCCTAAATGAAAGAATAATCTAAATAAAGTACCCGTAAGCAGATGAAGCCTTCAGGCAAACTCCCCTTCTCCTTTAACACATATTTCAGATCACTGTCCCTAAATCCCTGCTGCATAAAAATGTCTGAAACTTTGTTCCTGGTATCCCTCCCTTTTCTCCCCCATCATCATCCCTTGAGACTTTCTGGACTGGTAATTATTGAAAACAGACATGTTTAGGTCAATTAATGCTCCCACTTATTAATCATAGGGTTCTCGGGATTGTGTTTCTTGCCCACATTAGCCAGCAAATTCATCCTCTCCCCATAAAAGTGCTTCCTTTAACATCTCAACACAAGGCACCAAATGGGAGGGAGAGAAAAAGAGGCAGGAGACAGTCTCATCAGAGGAGGCTAAGATAAGTTTCTTAGGGCAGAAGCCATATTTTATACTCTTTCTGAACCCCTCCTCCACTGCGTGCCCAGCACAAGGTGGGCAGGAGGCTGATAGCAGTTAAGAATTCACTTCATTCTTGCTGGCTGACTGATGGCCAGTTCTTTGCTGTCAGCACTAGTTAGCTGTTCAGTTGGCAGCCCTAGCTCCTCCCTTCATGTTCCTTAGCAATTCCTGTATTGAGCTAGCAGCCTATGTCTCCTCAGCTCCAAAACAAATCACAAGACACATAAACATACTACTGTTCTGCATTATCTGTGGGGAATATGTTCCAAGACATCCATACTGAAATTGTGGTTATCTATCTATCTATCTATCTATCTATCTATCTATCTATTTATCTATCTATAAATACTGTTTTTCCCTATACATACATACTTTTTTTTTTTTACTTAAAGGAAGCACTTTATGATTTCTCTTTGTCATATCTGAATTGCCAGCATCACTATTCCTGTGCTTTGGGAACATTATTAAGTAAAATTAAGGGTTACTTGAAAACAAGCTCTAACAGTTGGTCTGACAACCCAGGCAGCTACTAAGGGACTAAGGGGCTGAGAACATCTACAGCATGGAGATGCCAGACAAAAGGATGATTCACATCCCGGGTGGGACAGTGTGGGTTGGCATGAGATTTCATCATGTACTCAGAACAGCATGCAATTTAAAACTTTGAATTGCTTATTTCTGGAATTTTCCATTTAATATTTTGGGCCTTGGGTAACTGAAACGGTGGAAAGAGAAACTGCAGATAAGGGAGGACTACGTAGAGTGCTTCTCAACCAAACCACCTCCATACTCACAGACAAATTTTTATGAGCAAGGGTTCTGTGCAAGGTTAATGAGAGAATAATCAGGGTGGAGATGATATGCCAATATATCAACAAAGATGCAACATATTGGAAAATAAAATTTCCTATGGAGGATTGCCAGGAATCTAATAGAATCTCTCTTTAAAAGGCACTCTTTCGAAAGCAGCATGACCTACCCCAAAGAATAAGTCCTGGGTGCTTGTGGATTTCTCTGATTACTAGCTGGATAATCTCAGTTTTATGATTTGCAAAAGGGTGACAATTATAATTTCTTCCTTGTGGGATAAAAGTGAAGTAATGTACATCACGTGGGTTCATGGAGCACTTCTGGATATCGACTTAAGAGATTTTGGAGTTTAATGAAATGGAGCTTTGCATTGAATTGGATGTTGTCAGAAACCAGCAATAATTCTATAACTGGGTACCTCAATACATCTTATCTAAAAAGGGAATATTAGACCAAAGATAAAGATGTAATTAAAGGAACAGTAGTCACTCATATTAGGCAGAATAGAAGAAGTTTGGTCATTTCTATGGTTTAGATAATGTTCATGTTTTGTCTGTGTTCAGATCTGATTACATAGTGATTTTTTTTCAGTCTGACACTCTCCCAGCTGAGCTATTTCAGCAAGAGTCCCAGATTTTCACCATTGCCAAGATTCTGCTGATTAGGAAGTTATAGTCTATAGTAGGACTAGGGTTAGTCTGTTCTGTTCATTATATTGCAGGATAAGTTGTTGAATCCTCTGATGTAACAATGGCTGGGCAGCAGCATTTGAAACATGAAACAGGATACTATAATACCAACAATTATTAGAAACAAAATAAATGTTTAGTCCAGGAAACAAGTGACTTCCTCCTACCCCAACTATTTTACTTATCTTCTAGCATACAGACATAGCAAGAAGTAATTGTTACAGCATAAATTCCCCTTGACTAATTGAGAGGGGTAATGTGATTATCTGTAACAGCCCTGGTTACTGAATTTAGACTAGTTTGTCAGGCTTTCAGAATAGAGGTTATGTTATTTGTGACTTTTTCTAGGGCCAAAAACAAGTTTTAGACCATATTTGCCAGCTGTATTATTCCTAATCATGGGAATCACAGTTGGATGGTATAGGTATATGAAGAGGCAATCAATTATTCCCCCTGGGAGTTCTCCAAAGCCTCATTTTTAAAAATATATTTTATTGATTTTTTTTGTTTTTACAGAGAGGAAGGGAGAGGGATAGAGAGTTAGAAATATCAATGAGAGAGAAATATTGATCAGCTGCCTCCTGCACACTCCCTACTGGGTATGTGCCCGCAACTAAGGTACATGACCTTGACTTGAATCAAACCTGGGACCTTTGAGTCCGCAGGCCGATGGTCTATCCACTGAGCCAAACTGGTTAGGACTGTATGCCTCATTTTGGAGGTAATTGAGTAATTTTGGGGTAATTTAAAAATTATTTACAGAGAGACATGATCCTCTAATAAAGTAGTAATTCGAAACATCTAAAAATTATCCTGAACACACATCCTATCTAATAAAAAAAGAATATGCTAATTGACCCTCAGGCCATTACAAAGATGGCGGCATCCACAGCCAATAAAGAGGGAATATGCTAATTGATTGAGCTGCCCTCAAAAATGGCAGTGCCCACAGCCAATAAGGAGGGAATATGCTAATTGACTGCCCTGCCCTCAAAGATGGCGGCACCCACAACCACAAGATGGTGGTGCCCTCAGCCTTGTTGTGGCAACAGGATCACGGCAAGGCCAGGCCTGCTCCTAGATGGGCCTGGCCACTCTGCTCACCTACCTCCAGAGTCCCCCAGTTCCCTCAGCTCCCCAGCCACCTAGGGCAGGCCTGAGGTGCAGGCAAGCCTTGGGATGGTGGTTCCCCAACTGCCCAGGGCCACCTGAGGCTCAGGTAACCAGAGCCGGCCGAGGCTTGTGCTGCTGTCAGTGGCAGCAGCAGAGGTGTGATGGGGCGTTGCCTTCCCATGATTGCCAGGTCACCTCCTATTCCTGAGGGCTCCCAGACTGTGAGAGGGGGCAGGCCAGGCTGAGGGGACCCCCCCTCATCCAGTGCATGAATTTTCATTCACCGGGCCTCTAGTGATAGATAAGTTAGTGTGTGACATTGATATGTGATATCTAGATATGAAGCAGTACCCTAGTGGGGCACTTATGAGCAAAAGTGTCATTTGTGACAATAACAGTGAGCCATTTTGTGTACTTCTAAGTTAACAGTTTTTTGAGTCAAGTTAAACAGTTTTTACAAAGCAGGCTGAAATATCTCTGAGGTCTCTATAAGATATGAAAAATTCCCCAACGGAAGTAAGAAGAGGGAATGGGTTCAGTGAGCATCTGTACAGTTTCTGCTGCTCTGATCCCATACTCTGTAGTGCAATCCACCTGTTAAGTACTAGCTTGTGACTTTGACTTAGCCTCTCTGTGCCTCCATTTCTTCATGTATAGATGGAAGAGAACAGTAGTATTTGCTTTATGTAATGAGGATTATATGATGATTAATACATATATAAAGCACTTAGCACAGTGGCTGCCGGTGGTCTTAATTCAGCATCTAGAAGGGTTTAGCAATCTGGAGAAGGGGCTGTGCGTAAATTAAAGTCCAGAGACGAAACATAATTTTGAAAGGCATCATGAGGAGTCAGAGAAAACTTAGCTAAAGGAACTAAGTTCTCCTCGTCTCAGGACCCCTTGCTTTTTATTAATACAATTTGTCCTAGGCGAGGTAGATATACACATCAAAGGGTAGGGTTTCATATACACAATCCATTTCCAGATTGGGAAAAATTGCCTTTCACTGTTCAGATGTTTGGCCAGTAGGAAGCCATAACATATAGATTAAGATACCCTTAGCTATCTGGTAGCAAGCACTCATTTTATGCATCCTTTTCAGGTTTGGGGAAATACCCTCAGCCATCTACAGATGATTCAACCCTGCTGACATGCTGGAATTGGCTTCTGGCAAGTGTAGGAAATTTAAGAAATTTGAATTATGAGAAATTTAAATCTGATCTTGAAACAAAACAAAATAGTATGCTGAAGACACTAAATCACACCCAAATTCGTTTAAAAAATATGTTTTATTTACTTTCAAGAGAGAGGAAGGAAGAGAAAGATAGAAACATCGATGATAAAGAATCATTGATCAGGGAGTCGCGCTGCCGCCGCAGGTGGCGGGAGCCCTCGGATCCTCCGAGTGTGCCCGGCGCTGGGGGCCGAGATGAGGCGGGGGGCTCAGCCGCGTCCTCCTGCTCCGGCTTCTGTTTTGCGGAGCGGCTGCTGCTGGCTGTGCTCGCTCTCTGGTCTACAAATTCACAGTCACTCCTACACAACAGCCATGGTGCAAAATTCAAAGCCTGATCAATGGAAACCCGTTGCTTCAGTTTACCTGTGTTGACGGCCAGGTCAAAGCCATCCATGGTCGGGAGAAGGAGATGAGCATACAGGCCTGGACTAAGCAGAGAGACACTCTGAAGGACCTGGCGGAAGAGTTCAAGAAGATCCTGCTGGACATAGCAGAGACCACCGCCACCAGAGATCCTGTCTCTGTACAGGCCAACCTGATGTGTGCGCAGGCATCCCCCGGCAACACCAGCGCATCCTGGGCATTTGTATTGGATGAACAGACAGTTCTCCTCTTTGACTCAAAGAATGGAAACTGGACAGTGTTGAGAGAGGAAGGCAAACCGTTGCACAGAACCTTGGCGAGTGACCCAGCTATGACCCATCTTCTTCTTAAGACCTCAAATGGAGACTGTATGGCGTGGCTGGAACAGGCTGGGTGTCCCCTGAACACACAAGCTGCATCAACCACTGCCACAGCCACGGCGGTTCTGTCCAATGCCACGGCGGTCCCGTCCAAGGCCACACTCACTATGACCAACATTTTGATCATCATCGGCCTCGGCATCATTGTCCTGTTAGTCTGTGTCTTTTGCAGGAAAAGGCTGTGTATTCGATGCGACCAAGGAGGCTCCAGTGGTGTGATCTAGCTCAGCGACTCTGCCTTTCGCTTGGCTGCCTCTGGATGACCTGCTCTCAGTTTTAAACACCAGGGGTACAAACCTTCCTTCCGGAGACCAGGGTCAGCTCAGGATGCCACAGCAGAGGCAGCATCTTGTGTCCGTTGCTGCGTTTGCTGACTATCCTCCTCAGGGCTTTTTAAACACATCAGGTCGGTCAATTTCTGTGGTGCTAAGAGATGTCATTCCTACATCTAGACATGAATAGCTTCCATAAGAAATCTCAACAAAGAACATTGTCCATCTTCTTTGTGGAAGATCAGACATATCTCTGCATCATGACTTTTCATGAAAATGATATTTCCAAAAAGTGCCAAACCTCAAGCCTTCTTTCTGTCCACAAAAGTAATTATGTGTTTTAAAAGAACAAAATTCGCCGGAACCGGTTTGTCGCAGTGAATAGAGCGTGGGCCTGCAGACAGAAGGGTCCCAGGTTTGATTCTGGTCAAGGGCATATACCTTGGTTGTGGGCACATCCCCAGTAGGGGGTGTGCAAGAGGTAGCCATTTACAACTACAGGCCCGGTGTATGAAATTCGTGCACGGTGGTGGGAGGAAGAGGGGTGTCTTTCAGCCCGGCCTGCTCCCTCTCTAATCTGGGACCCCTAAATGGGCAGTAGAACATCCCTCTCACAATTCAGGACAACTGGCTCCCAACTGCTCGTCTGCCTTCCTTCCTGATTGCCCCTAATCGCTTCTGCCTGCCAGCCTGATCAACCCCTAACCACTTCCTTTCAGCCTGATTGATGCCTCACTGCTCCCCTGCAGGCCTGGGTCCCCCCCAACTGCCCTCCCCTGCAGGCTTGATCACCCCCAACTGCCTTCCCTTGCAGGTCTGGTCCTTCCCAACTGCCCTCCCCTGCTGGCCTGATTGCCCACAACTGTCTTCCCTGCTGGCCATCTTGTGGTGGCCATCTTGTGTCCACATGGGCACAGGATCTTTGACCACATGGGGGCAGTTATCTTGTGTGTTGTAATGATGGTCAATCTGTATATGACTCTTATTAGATAGGATAGAGACCTGCTGTACAGGTGGGGGCCAGCTGGTTTGCCCTGAAGGGTATCCCATATCAGGGTGGGGGTTCCCTTGGGGTGTGGGGTGGCCTGAGCGAGGAGCCTGTGTTGGTTTGCAGGCCGGCCATGCCCCCCTGGTGACCCAAGCGGAGGCCCTGATATCTGGGATTTATTTATCTTCTACAATTGAAACTTTGTTGCCTTAAGCAGAGGCCTGGGCCTGCCAGGGTGTGGGGAAAGCTTGGCTTTCTCCATTGCCCGAGACAACCCAAGCCTCCCTCCTGCTCTCTGTGGCTGTAGCCATCTTGGTTGGGTTAATTTGCATACTTGCTCCTGATTGGCCGGTGGGCGTGGCTTGTGGGTGTCACAAAGATGTGGTCAATTTGCATATTACTCTTTTATTAGATAGGATTGTTTTATTAGTAACTTATAACAGTATAACATTTAAATAAACATGTTTATATTCTTAAAAACTTAAAAAAAAAAAGAATCATTGATCAGCTGCCTCCTGCACACCCCCTACTGAGGATCAAGCCTGAAACCCTGGCACATGCCCTGACAGGGAATTGAACTGTGTCCTCTTGGTTCATGGGGTTGATACTCAACCACTGAGGCACACCAGCTGGGCAAGCCTCTTATTTTCTTACAGCTATAATAAAAGGCTATTCTGTAAATACACTTTCAGTGCCTATAAAAATTAACACAGTTTAATAACAAAATATTTTAGACAAATTTGATATCTTGTCTAGAGTGTATACAAAATAAATAAATTATATTTTAATAAGTTAACATTTAAAATTTCACAAAAGCGGGAAAAAAAATAGAAAATGGGACAGGGAAAATAAAAATGAAAGAGAGAGTTACTTACAGTCAAATAAGTAATTATCACTGTAAAGGACTATATTTTTTCTGCAAAGAGAAAGAAGAAAGTAAACATGCAGAAATACAGATTTTAAGCTATACACACACAAAAGAGAGTAGCATATAACTGGTTTTGACAAAACATGGACCCTTGACAAATCTTTCAAGCTGTATTATTAAAAAGTCAGCATTTATTAATCCCCCAAATATGGAAACCAAGGAAATAGTATTTCCTAAGTTTAACAAACTGATCTTTCTTTTAGACAAACAAGACAATCTCATGAGATTTCTTTTGCTTTTTGGTAAATACTTCTCTTGTTTAGTCCACAGCTCCCCAAAGGGTTCATTGCTGTTTTATTTTAATTTTTGTTATATATAAATATATATTTATTTAAAATTTTTAATTCTCATGAAGGAAATTTTTAATTGATTTTTTTAGAGAGAGAGGAAGGGAGAGGAATAGAGAGAGAAATATCAATTGGTTGCCTCCCAAACTCGCCCCAACCAGGGATCCAACCTGAAACCGAAGTTTGTATCTTGACCTGGAATTGAATCTGTGATGCTTTGGTGCACAGAATGACACTCCGACCAAATGAGCCACACCAGCCAGTGCTGTATATATTTTAATGTACCTTTGAACACATGAAATATCAAAATGGAAGTATTAATATTTAAAAAATTAACACCTGATTTTAAAAGGAAAGCATATACATTATAGAAAAATTGGAAAACCCTGAAATTGTATAAAGGAAATTATATCACCTAGAATTCTACTAGCTAAAATATTCAGTTAATATTTTCGTATATTCTCTTAGTCTTTTTCTACTAATTTTCTTCTTTACATAGGTAAGCTCATAATATACAAGGTTTTTAGTATGGTTAACAAAGCCCTACATGGATGATGACAAAAAATGCCACTGCAATTTTAAATAGTGTCTGCTTAACTGTTCTAGTCAGAGAAATAAACATACAAGTTAGCATAATGGGGAGAAGGTATGAAAGAAGCAGGTGTTTAGCCTGAAATAGGTGCATTTTTAGATGGAGAAAACATCATCAGAACTCAATGGTCTGTGAAAATGATGATGGTAAACTTAGTGTTTCCAGAATTTGGCTAAACGATAATCATCAACCATTAGGGGCCAAACAAGTCTCAGGGAGAAAAACAAGATTGAGAACTCTTCATAAGGTTTTTTTTTTTAATTCATTTTTATTAATTTTTTATACATATCTCCCCATTGCCCCCCCTCCCTCCCAGGCGTACCCCGACCCCCCAGTGTCTGTGATCATTGGTTATGTTTATAAGCATGCATACAAGTCCTTTGATTGATCACTTATTTACCTCACCTAGCTTTAATCTTTCTGCTATAATTTCACAGTCTGTTTGATGCTTTATGATTTTTGTCCTCCTGAGAATTATCAGTCTACTCCCTTTCTGTGCTCCTGATTCTATTATATTCACCAGTTTATTCTGTTGATCAGAATTTTAATTCACTTAATTTTTAGATTCACTTGTTGACAGATGTGTATTTGTTGTTCATAATTTTTTTGTCTTTTACCTTTTTCTTCTTCCTCTTCTAAAAGGGTACATTTCAGCATTTCATATAATACTGGTTTGGAGTTGATGAACTCCTTTAGCTTTTTCTTCTCTATGAAGGTCTTTATCTGCCCTTCAATTCTGAATGATAGCTTTGCTGGATAGATTATTCTTGGTTGTAGGTTCTTGTTGTTCATCACGTTGAATATTTCTTGCCACTC
>JAAGEH010000031.1:16486618-16598938 GCA_011751065.1 Lasiurus cinereus | reverse complement strand
GCTCTTGGCATTTTAATTATGATGTGTCTTGGTGTAGTCCTCTTTGGGTTCCTTTTCTTTGGGGTTCTGTGTGCTTCCTCGACTTGTAAGTCTATTTCTTTTACCAGATGTGGGAAGTTTTCAGTCATTATTTCTTTAAACAGGTTTTCAGTATCTTGCTCTCTCTCTTCTTCTGGCACCCCCACAATTCTGATGTTGGTACACTTGAAGCTGTCCCAGAGGCTCCTTACATTATCTTCACATTTTTGGATTCTTTTCTCTTCTTGCTTTTCCAGTTGAATGTTTTCTGCTTCTTTATATTTCAAATTTTTGACTTGATCCTTGCCTTTCTCTAGTCTGCTGTTAGTACTCTGCATAATAGTTTTCATTTCAGTCAGTGTATTTATTATCTTCTCTTGGGTCTCACTAAATTTATCCATCTTTTCTAGCATATTCTTGCAAAACCTTATAAGCGTGGTTTTGAACTCTATATCCAGTCGTTTTTTTTCCTCCATTTCTTTTGCTTGTAATCCCTTCCCTTGTCTCGGCATTTTCACTGTGCCGGGGAAACTTCTGTGCTGGATTCAGTCGCAGAAGCCTCTGCTGAGCTTGGGAGGGGTGGAGTCTCAGGGCTTAAGGGACCGCCTTGCCTTCCAGTCGGCCCCGCCCTCCACGGCCCCTGAGTCTCACGTGACTGGGTAATGGCTGGAGCGGTCCTTGTGCGCGCGCACCCGCAGCGCCTCCAACCGCTGCCTTTCCATCTCCCCTGCGAACCAGGACCACACGAGTCTAGGTCCCCAGGGTTTCGCCCAAAACGGGGGCCCAGTGGACTCAGAAGTGGCGCAGTTGGGAGGGTCTGTCTCCCGCCCACTCGCGAAAGCCAGCGGCACAATCAGCAATCCGTCCTCCGCGTGGTGCCGTGCGCGACCAGACCTCCGATCCTTTACAACTCCCCTAAATTTCCGTGCACTTCTCCCTTTTCACAGTCCAAACTCCCCCCGTATGAGTTTCGGCTGGATCTGGGGTTTAGTGTCGTAAGAGAAGGGGTTCAATGCCGTTGGGAGTCTCCGTTTCCCTCCCGCCAGAGAAAGCCAGCCAGGTACTCCGGCACCGCGCTCTCAGCGCGCTCGTCTCCGTACCTCAGCTTTTTGCAGCTCCTCTGGGTCTCCGTGAGCCCCTCTCTTTCCCTCTAGTTGTAGAACTTCCACTCAGCCAGCTTTCCTGTGGTTCTGGATGATGTCCGTTCTGTCTTTTAGTTGTAGTTTTGAAATTGTTGTGCGAGGCAGCAGTATAGGTGTTTACCTATGCCGCCATCTTGGATTCTCCTCTTCATAAGGTTTTGAAATGATAACTTGAAATAAATTTTGCCTGAGAAAACTGTCTGAACTCAGTCCCCAGGGCCAGCTCAAGAACAAATTTATTGAATTTATGCTATCTTCTCCCTAAAGACTTTTCCTCTTATAAACAAATAACATTAAAGACACTAGACAAGCAGACAGACTATAGGGGCATGTGTCAAAAGGCTAGAAAACAATTTCATCAAAGAATAATACAAATCCGAACAGATAACCAAAATTAGCCCAAAGGATCTCATTCCCAGGAAAGCTGAATTCTAAGCGGAAGGACTAAATGAAATATCAGAGCTTACTTTAGCATGAACTTATCTCCCAGATATGGGCAATTTGGCACCTCTAACAGGTAGACATAAGGAGTCTCATATGTGGTTACTATTACTAAGTGACCATTCTGGGTCGAAGGCACTGGGGGCTTCAACTGAATCTCAGTGAACCTCCATTTCTGTCAATGCCCTTCAGCCAAAGACAACCAGGAGCACACTTGGGGTTGAGCAAGTTGGGCTTATTGCTTATTGCTGCAAGAGAGAACACGTGCCTTTGGGGATAGTAGGGTGTTGGGGTGTCTCCCTTTGCTGTAATGAGCAATAAAACCAACTTGATTAATGCTATATGTATTTATGGTAGTCTTTGGCTGAAGGCATTGACAGTACCAGAAGCCAGAGAGCCTGCATTTTGGCTTCTGCCACTTACTAGCTTGTGACCTTGGACAAGTCACTTGAGTTTCACTCAGTTTGCTTGTCTGTAGATTGGACATAGTATTAGTATTCACTTCCTTGGGCTGCTATAAAACCTGGAAGTAAAATTTGTTTTAAAAGCAAAACAAAAGTGTGATACTTAGATCGTGTCTGAAGTGGCTCCTAGAATGAACAACTCAGGAATCCAGTGGCCCAGGGAAACTCTGTGTCTGTGATTTTGCTGTAGACAGCGAGCACTGTTCTGCTGGCTCTAGAGCTAGCCTGAGCGTGAGGCTGAGAACCAGCAGGACACTCTTGACAAAGGTTTAATTTCTAAAATATATAAAGAATTCATAAAACTCAACACCAAACAACCAACCCAATCAAAAAATGGGCAGAGGATCTGAAAATACACCTCTCCCCAGAAGACATACAGACAGTCAATAGATATGTGAAAGGATGTTATACCTCACTGGCAATTAGGGAAATGAAAATCAAAACTACACTGAGATACCTCCTCACACTTGTTAGAGTGGCCATTATCAACAAGACAAGTAATAACAAGTGTTGGAGAGGATGTAGAAAAAAGGGAACCTTCATCCAGTGCTGGTGGGAATATAGACTGGTACAATCACTATGGAAAGCAATTTGGCAATTCCTCAAAATATTTAGAATAGAGCTACCATACAACTCAGCAATTCCTCTCCTAGGTATATACCTGAAAACCTCAAAATAATGTATTGACAAAGATATATGTACCCCTATGTTCATTGTAGCATTATTCACAATAGCCAAGACCTAGAAACAACCTAAGTGCCCTACAGTAGAGGTCTGGATAAAGAAGATGTGGTACATATACACAATAGAATACTATTCAGCCATAAGAAAGGATGAAATACTGCCATTTGCAACAACATGGATGAATCTTAAGAACATTATGCTAAGTTAAAGAAATCGGTCAGAAAAAGCTAAGAACTATATGATTTCAATCATCTGTGGGATATAAAATGCATGAACACAAACAGTAGTGTGGTGGTTTCCAGAGGGAAAGAGGTGGGAGTGGGTCCTAATATATGGACAGGAGAAGATTTGACTTTGGGGTGGTGGGCAATCTGAAGAGCACAACGTGCCACAGATACAGATCTTACCCCCTTGTATGACTAATACAGTACTAGTATACAGATCTTGTAACATAGAAAATCACAACTGAGACCTATATGTTCATGTTAACCATTGTCACCCCAATAAATTGAATTTAAAAACCATAATAAGCATGCTATTACCATACCTAGCAATTATAACAAAGTCCTTAGTATCATCTGATTTCCACTGACTCATTTTGAATCTCATTGATCTTACATACTGCACGCAACTACTCTGTCTGGATTTCTAATCTGGGCCTTCTGCTTAGTTTGAGAAGTGTAGAGAGTTGGAAAGTCAGGCCATAGTAGTCTGAAGCTTGTCCATCTTCCCTCTGGCTCTTCAGGCTCAGGGCAGAGGCTCTCTGTTCAAACATTCTTTTGGAGCAGAACAAGCTTCCAAGCAATGCGAATCTGGAAAGAAGTATTCTCTAGAGGTGGCTCTGTTCCTTGCCTGCTGGGTGGGCACCCACTCCCACCTCTTTCCCTCTGAAACCACCACCCTACTGTTTGTGTTCATGCATTTTATATCTTGATGTATCCCATCAGGAAAATGGAATATATAACTTTGGTCCTCAGGAGTTAAGTGAGTATTTGACAGCCAAGGATAGTAGTAGTATTTCTGCTGTGCTCAGAGATCATATCAAACATGTCACCTTTCTTCATGGGCAACTGTGCCACACCTGGCCGTGCTTTCATGTCAGTGAAGGTAGGTTATGTGGACATCTGTTTTCTTCACATTGCTAATAGTTGTTCGGTACCCCCCGCCCCAGCACTTCTTTCCTGAGCTTATTAATCTGATTATTTTGCTTTTTTCTCTACCCATTCACTCTACCACAAGCCATGAGCATCTCCCCCTCTCACATAAATAGTCAACTCATAACTAGCCTCCATATATTCCTGCACTTCTTCCTGACTCTTCAGTAAAGAAGAACAGCCTCCACTTTCGCTGCTAGTACCAGCTTAAAGCATGTGACACCTCTGACCTTCAGCCCTTTTCTTGTCCAGAAAGACATGGTCAAGCCTATTAGCATGAAGTTGGTTGTGAAAAGTTTTATCGGCAAATACATAGGGCATAATATATTGCCTACTTATCAGCCAACCAGCCTTCTGTGCCCAGGTTAGAAAAACTGTAAGAAGAAGCCACTTGCCTTCCTAAATTTGTTCTGTGAGGACATTATCTTGTGGAGGAGAAGCAAAGCCTCATCTCTAGAAGCCCAAATGCTGGTAGGTGACCCCTGGCTTCACTGATACCATGTCTTCTCCATTCACCTTTATGATCTATGTAGACATAGAGAAGTAGACCATGCCCTCAAGTGCTCAAATTGGGCACGTGAGACCTTATTTAGTTTTCTAGGAGAAATTCACTAGAATTCCTTGAGTTTCAGAATTTAATCTATATATGGAGCAAAAAGAGTCTCCTTCCCTAGTGGCTTTTACGAATCAGGTACTATGGGATCACAGAGCAGAGAATGGAGTTAATATCCAAGTATTTTGAAGTTGTTTGCAAGAAAACTGATCATAGAGCAAGTTATGATCAAGGGGACTCAGATCATCTGAGAACCCTCAGAATTGCATACATCAATCTGTTTACTGGTTTCATACAATCCTGCATTGTTCCCAAAGGCACAAAGTGCAGGAAGGAGGCTGCCACCAAGAAAGCTGGTAATGCCCTCTTGAGGAATCCCTGGGCACTGCCAGGAACCCAGCTGGACTCAACATTTTGCTAAGAACACCCAGCAAAACCATTGGAAACAGAATCACAGGAATTGTGCAAGTGGGTGGATTAAAAATACACTTGGAGGCCTGGAAAGGAACCTATGAGGGTTGTGAAAAAGGATCAGAAGAGGGGTGATTTGTGGATGCTGATACAGAGTGTTAGGACTACAGAGTGACTGCAACTCACTAGATTCTGGGGAGCTGGAAATTTTAAGGCATTGGGGAAGTGAGCATGATACAATCACCTGGCCGAGCCCCTTTCTCATCCCTGGGCATAAGAACAGGAAGACATGCTCTATAAAGAAATGCAGAGAGAAAAAAAGAAAGAAAGAAAAGAAAGAAAGAGAAACAAATACATGGAGAGAAACATAGAGATGGAGAAACAGACACGGAGAGACTGATCCTTGGGAAGAACACAAAATGTGTAATAAGGCAATAGAGATGGAGGAAAGGAAAAGAGATACAGTATGTGTGTTAGGTGAATGTGGTTGAAAATTTACTATCTTTGGGTTTATTTGGAACACATTTTTTTCTTCTGAGTAGTCCCCAAAGCTGCTGCTGAGAGCAGATATATAACAAGGGTCAGCCTGAGCAATCTCTCTTGCATGCGGGGCTATCTCATTTATTCAAGCTGTGAAAAACCATCTCTCTCATCCCTAAATCAGAAGCCCCAAAGTTTGGACTCCTTTCCTTCTGCCATCTGAGGTGCTGAGGGCACACATTTGGGGACTTCTTGCTCTTGGTCCTCCCTCTCCTCCAGGGTGATTTTGATAACCATCCAGAAGGTAATCTTTGTCACAATGCTATGTATGACTCAGCTTCCTCAGCAGGCAGAGTCTATGGTTGGAAAGCAGGGCTGGTGTAAGGTCAGGGGTCCTGGGACCTTCTACCTTAGTCTCATCTGTTCTGGAAAGCTACCTTTATACTGTTCTATAGTAGGAGCAACATTTACAGGGATCCTTTCTCCTTGGTGCTGGTATAAGAGCAAAGGATCTAGGGTTCTAAGATTCTGAACAAGCCTACAGGACACAGGACACATGTGGACCCACAAGGGCATTTGTAGAAGATTCATCCTTCTAACAGCAGAGCCCAAGCCAGAAACAAGTCCAAGGTCACAGCTCAGAAAGAAAACTATGAAATACAATCTTGCCTTGCTCTCTCCAGAGAAAGAACTTAGGCTCTGCTCTGCACCTCCTTCCTCGTCCCTCTGACTACAAGGCAAAGCCATAGGAAAAATTCTGGGAGCCTGTACTTTCTTTCTATGGAGTCTTCCAACAGGTACTCCTCCAGTTGTATGCCAACCAGTTTCCTTACAGGCCATCCATGGGGGGTTGTAGGTCTCAAATTCAAGAGAACTATGACTTTCTGAGGCTCCTGAAAGGATAAAGGACAATAACAAAGAACCTAAATAGACACTGGTTAAGATTCATCTGGTTTATAAAACCTTACTATATTAATCTAACTTGGCACTCAAATATCTTCCTAGTCTTTAAAAACAACTACTTTAATAAGGCAGATTTAATATATTAATCCCTTATTTTTGCTGCTTTGCCATTTTTTCTTAGTATTTATTTCCCTGAGGCAAGCACGAGTTTTCCTTTCCCCTTCTCTCCACTCACATTGGCATCTGTTGCTTCGACCCAACCCACACCCTCCCTGCCTCTCACCCGGCTAGTCTCAGCTCTCTGATGGTGCTATATTCTCAGGATGGGATATTGATTACCTGGTTCTCAGATCATGTTCCTAACTTTTCTCAAAGTCAATTATTCTCCTTGGAAATCACTCACATACCTAACTCTGACATTTTCTTTAGTCTATTCTGTGACGCTGCACTGATCTTGTCCCCTCTCTGGGTCTCTGTTATCCTTTCAATAAAATTATACAATTCTAGCCTCCCACTGCTTGA
This sequence comes from Lasiurus cinereus, assembly GCA_011751065.1. Classification (NCBI taxonomy): domain Eukaryota; kingdom Metazoa; phylum Chordata; class Mammalia; order Chiroptera; family Vespertilionidae; genus Lasiurus; species Lasiurus cinereus. The sequence continues at coordinate 16,592,166 of JAAGEH010000031.1, read as the reverse complement.
TCACAATCTGTTTATGGAATCAATAGCTTGCATTTTGTCCTCATTCAGCTGGAGGATTTGGAGGATATTATTTAAAAGACACATTTTTCTTTTCTATTGTGTTTCTAAAGCTGGGTGGAGGGGAGAGGGTGCTTATTTGCCAAGGAGTGGGGAGAGGGAAAATGTGACAGGGCCAAGGGCAGCTATTAGTGAGGGTTGCGGTTGGGGTCAGAGTTGGAAGGACTATGGAAGATAGCATCTAAGTTTTTGACCTTGACCCCCTCACTAAAGCTACCACTTCCATGGCTTCTGACACTTGTGCTGCCACATCCTATAGCAAATAGATCCAAGTATCAGTTGGAGGCTTCCAGGACCTCTTTAATATTTTTAATTTCCAGCTCAAAACATTTCCATATGTCTCTGCAGCAAAGTAAAATTCCATATAGGCAAGTCTTAGAAAAAAAAAGAGAAAGAAAAAAAATTGGAAGTGAAAGGCAGAAAGGAGAAGATGGAGCCCTTAAAGAAGGGAATATCCCTGAGGAGGTGGGGACAAGAGGAGGCAAAGGGGAAGAGGAGAGGAAGAGGAATGTGGGCCTGTCCCTTTAAGGGGGTTGGCTGTCAATCAGAAAGCCCTTTTCATTGCTGGAGAAGAGGACAAAGATACTCAGAGAGAAAAAGTAAAGGAAAGAAGAAGGAGACTGGAGAGACCAGAATCCTTCCAACTGAACTAAGACGCAAAGCAGACTAGCCAGCCGGCTACAGTTGGAGTCAGAGTCCCAAAGTCATGGGTGAGTTTAAAAAACTTTAGCATAGAAGATTTAAGCAGGCACAGGAATATGCAATAGTATTTATGAGCTTGGGTTTTGGGGGTTTTCAATGGTTTAAATGAGTTGTGCTTTGACACTTTTTAAAAAAATTCCTTAGCACCCAATTAGATGAACTCTGTCTCTGCTGTATTGAGATTGATGCTTTATTGCCAAATAATTCCAGCAGCACATGAACAGTTCCACAGGTCCTTAGAGAGAGTGCCCAGTGGGCTGGATGTGGTCATGTGTATTCTTACCCCCTCACTTCCTTCTGCCTTCTCGTTTCCCCTGGTTCCTGGGCTCTGGTAATGGCCAGGTCAGCTGACATCCTGGTTCTTCTGGAGGCAACTAATTATTGGGTACCCCTCAGATGTACTAAATAACTGCTTGCTTCATACAAAATTTGAACTACATTTGGCTTTAGTGGGAAATTGGAGAACAAGGCAAGATGGATTCAGGATTATCCATGGCCAAGGAGGTAAAGAAAATAAAAATAAAATCTTCAATGGCTTTACCATGGTGAATGGATATGAATAGGTGTATGTGTATGTGTGTGTGAATGTATGAACATATATGGTTGGCCATGTTTAGCAAATATCACAGCCTTAGCCTTCCTGAAGGCATAGCCCAAACTCTAAATTCCTCTATAACAAGGAGGCTTTTGGGACCTTAGGGATCTAGTTGACTTGGTTGAGTACAGGGCTTCTACAGGTTTCATAAACAAAGAGAGAAGCTAGGAGGTCTAGTCTCTGGTAGTGTCTACTATGAACAAGGTGTGACACAGTGTGCCACAGATACATGTAGACATTGATTACATGTGGCAAAAGCTTGAATGCAGCCTATGTAAAATGAGAATCAATTGCTCTGTGTATTCACCATCTAATGTAGTATCCAGAAGATTCCAGCAACACCCAAGAACATAGGTTTTCAACTCTATTAAGCTGTGTCAGCTTTTAGTTTATTTATCCTGAAACATCAAGAGAGCTGTTTTCAGCATGTATTCAGGTAGAATTACTAATAGGTCAAAGCACTGAATTAGAAGTCAATACAATCAAGTTTAAATCCCAGATCTGCCATGTATAAACTTCATGACGTTGGGTAGGTCATTGTGAATTATCACTTTTTCATCTGGAAAATGGGGATCACAATAACTATTTTGTATACTTTCAAGGTTGTGAAAATCAAGGAATAATGATGTGAAAGTTCTTTGAAGATGGCCAAGCTGTATATCCATTATAAATCATGATGATACCCATTATTATACAATAGCTCATGTACAGGATGATTTATATTTTCCAAAGTGGTTGGTTTTTCTTTTTCTGCACTTTGTACAGTTGAGTAAGAATCATTTGATCAATTAAATGTGGCCAGGTAAAAGGTGAATGTTGAAGAAACTCAATTCTTGTCCGAGATAATATTGGAAAACCTACCTGATGTCATGTTTGGGTAGGTTGTGATTTAAAAATGGAGAGGGAGTAAAGAAGGGTACTGAATATTACTTCCTCATGGGATGAAAGTATGTGGCTATTTAACAATTTGAAAAGTAGATTTTTAAATTTACTTTGTCAGTGACAGTAGATGAATTATATCATGAAATCTGTGGTTGGAAGGGACTTTAGGAAGCTGTCTGAGCCAAATTTTAATGCAGTAGTTCCTTTTACAACATCCAATTAAATATTCCCATAGCTTCTTCTTAATCACCTCCAAAAACAGTGACCTCACTGCCTCATCCATATAGAATAGAATCCTATAGGATTGGAAGCTTTCTTTCAAGATTAAGAGGAACGCTGAATCCAGTAGTGTCTGCACAAAAGGTTTACAGGGGAAATGGTAGTTCTTTAAACCTTGTCCCAATTTTGGAGCAAAATGTTCCAAATAAATCTTTGGAATAACAATGGAACCAGAAAAGAGCTGAAGAGCAGTAGCTGATTATTTTCTGCTCAGTAATACAATGCCATTACTGAACAGCAAATCATTGGCTACTGTACATCTGCTGTCTGAGAACAGTGGCTGTTACCCTGGTAACCAGACTGTGATGTTTCTCTCCAAAGGTGGCTGTTTGCTGAGCAGTGTAATTTTGGCTGGCTCAGAGTGAGTGGATGTAGCTCAAGCAAAAGAAGTGGAGACAGAGCAGGGGTCCAGTTTTACAAAATGCCTGAAGACTAACAATCCCATCCTGATTACAAGAATGCTACAAGAATGCCAGGAACTACAAAGAAACCCAATCCAAATCAGCATATTCACTTACTCTTCTTAGAGACATTTATTGAAATGATCACGGATAGCCTTACACACCCCACTCCTCACCTTGGCGCTACAGAGCCAGAGGAGCTCTTAGAGATCCAGGCAGATGTAAAAATCTGCTCTGCTTCAAGGGGCTTTCATCCTGGCTCTGCACTAGGAAAGCCAGTTCACTCAATAGCCGGGCGATTAAACCTATTCTTTCAAAGCTATCTAAGTAGTAACAAGGCTGAAGAAAGCCCTGGGAAATGGGTTGGAGGGGAAATAAAGTCTTCAAACCCATCCAGGCAGACCCCCAATCAGTGGCATCTTTTTTCTCTTGTTGCTTTTTTGTGTAATATTCTGAAGCCCTGAAAACTATCATTAGAGTATAGTTCTTAATCTTGAAAGAAAGCAACAGTAAAAACACCCTCCTTGCCCATAGAAATTCAGGTTCAGGGAAGATCTAGTCAGGGTAGTGACATGATCAGGAAAGGTCACATCAGTAATGGCAGGCAAACAGAGCAGCTTTTCCTTCCTTTTCCACTGTCAGGGCCTAGCCAGTGCTAAACTTACATCAAAAGCTCAGCAAGTACTGATGGATTAATTCCTCTTTGGCTATTTTAAATGGTCCTAAGAGTGACCTCTTACTTGTGCTGGCCTCTGAGCTCTCTTCCAGGATGGAATCTGAAAAAGAGTCAGTGATATCCCAAGGAAGACAACAGAGTTCCCCAGATCAGATTTGCAATACAATCAATAAGAGAGGAGAAATTAGTAGGAGAATGACCTAAGGAATAAGGTATGGAAACTGTAGTCTCTTAGCTTAGTGTCAGTTGCTTCTTTTTCACCTTTCCATATGTGGGCAAGTTGAAGACAGTGCATGGATAGAGTCTAACAATAAAGCTTCTACTCCAGCCTCCCAAAGTTCGGATATAAATGGGTTGTGTGTGTATGTGCGTGTGTGTTGGGAAAGAGCAGGGAGTATAGGAAACAAGGTGGTCCAGATGCTGTTGACATGGTAATAGTAATACCCGTTCAAAGAGGAGGCTGAGATTCCTTTTGATTTAACTCTGTCCATATGACTTGTCTATTTAGCAGGCTTGAATTGTCATGTCCCATGACTGTAGGGCCCTTTTCCAGCCTTTAAATGTGGTATAAGTGCTGATTTCATGTAGGAAAGACAAGATTATAGGCAGGGCCTTGTCTGACCAGGATAAGGCCAGAAGCAAAAGTCTTTGCCACTATTACCTCCTGCTGATTGTTGCTTTATTCCTAGTACCCATCCCCCACCCCATCCATCCCCAGTACCAGTCACGGCTGCTCTAGCATCTTGGCCCTGTCAACTGCTTATAGACCCTGATCAAGGAGGCCTCTGTTCATGGGGTGAGGTTAAGGGGTGGCTCTGGAAGGAGGGTAAATGCAGATTAGAGACCTTGGGAGATAAGGCCAGTTTTATACTCAATAAGCCTGCCTGTTGTTTAGTTCAATTGTATAGGGTTCTTTCTCTCCCTTTGTCAGCTAGATTCAAGGGACAGGCTAGGCCTGTGCAAAACACAATCAGTCTCTTTCTACCTTCCCTTTCCATGAGGCTCTTCCTCTCCTCCCTTTGATGAGTTCCCAGATTCACACAGAATTACTATCTTGGAGCTGGTCTTTGAGGCAAGCCCAGGGCATGGGAAAGAAAGGAGGGCTTCGGAGCTCTTGGCTCCTGTTTAAAGAGACAGTATCAGGGTCTCTTCGATGGACATGGACCTGAATAAAAGTCACAATAGTGCTATCAACCTTTTTCAGACCCTGTGAAGAACATTGGTAAGAAGGGCTTGAAATCCTATCACAGATTGATTATACTAGTTTTAGGAGTTTTCAGATAAATCTAGCTAACAATAAATATTTCCCCTTTGCTTACATTTTGCCCACAGGGTTTGGTTATATACATTTAAACATAAGATGATAGGTAGCTTTGGTATTTGATTTATAGACATAAGTTTGTTTTCTCTAACAAGACTGAAAGGATATTAAAGAAAGTGACTGGCCTTATAATTCTCTTTTGTGTCTCATAGGATCTAGGTAACTGCTAATGTACTTAATAACTGTACTGAATCTACATAAACAGAAATGAAAGGAAAACACTGGGTGTGGGTCATTATTTTTCCCTATGACCTCTAGTCAAAATTAGTTGGTTTAATCAAACTGAGTTACGTTGGATAATATTATATCTATATTTTTTATGCTAACTCTACTATGTTGCAGACTGTACTTAGCTTGGAAAATGTGAGACTGTCTCTTGAGAGAGATAAGGAACTTATCCAGAATTCCTCACAGCCTTCCTGAATCACACCAATACCATTCCAACCATGAAGTATTCTGAAATGGAGAGCCTATGGCTTTAGGCTCTTGTTCCCACATTCACATGGACATTTCTTGGGCTGTGAAAAATGAAAGTATACTAGTGGACCCTTCTCAGAATATTTTGATTGTCAACTACTTTGATGAAGACACAATTTCTTGCATGTTCTGAGTTTTTCCAAGTTGGAACCCAAAATTTGATTTTCTTTCAATTGGACAGATTGACAAATTCTTCACTTCTGGTTAACTTACAAATGAACAAACACTTCATTTCAATTGTGAAGAGATGGACATCTGATGCTTGTGCCGATATTGTTGAACTGCTTATAGCTCAACAGTGATAGATTTATCTAGGGCCATTTATATTTCTGACTCCATGTTAGAGACTCATTAAAACCTATGTCCTTTTTGCCTTTTGCTTGAGTGCCAGTAGATCAGAAAGCGACTTACTAAGTTATTTTAGCTCTAAGAAAATGTATGAAAAATGGATGTGAAAAGGAAGAGTATCGGTTGGTGATTCAGAGTTGCTCCCTAATCGCTTCTCGGCCTTTTGGCTAAGATCAAGTGTAGTATCAGAGTTGCTCCCAAGATTTAGCCTTTTATGACCCAGTAAGAACAATACATATGATACTCTCTGGTTAGGTGGAAATGATCAAGGAATCAGATACACTAAAGAGGATTTTCCTTCATCTTTATAGTACTGGAGTGGGCATTAGCGAAAACTTAGAGTGGAATTCTCTGGTTAGCAAGAGTTCAAGTTCTTTCATCCCTGATTATACCTGCACCACCATTTAGCCTTTCCCAGGGTGAAAAAGCTGGGGTGAGTGAGTGGGCACAGGATAGGGTGGATGGCTCTCCTTACTCTAAACAAACAGTTCTGCCATTGTTCTCTGGGCATGACCCCTTCGCCACCCCCAGGCCTGTGGGCCCCTACAGAATACCAATGAGACTCCTGAGATCTCTCGGAGAAACAAGGCTTCTTTGTTTGGGGGAGCTATGGAGGGCTCTGTCCAAGCCCTGACCCTGTGCTAGGGAGAGAGGGAACACTGAGGTCACTGACCTTAGCCTCCCCCAAATCCAGGCTTCAGAGAACTTCTTTACTAGAAGAGTCTGAGTTTGGGGGTGGGGAAGACTTGGAGAGACAGAGAAGGAAGATGGCAGCACGGTTTACTTCCAAGCTCCTTTTCTGACTTTTAATATGTCTTAACCTGTTGTGAAATTTCTTGAATGTTTCCTAAGAATAATGATCAATTGCATATGTGTTTTTCTTTTGGTATACATATGCATATGTGTTTATATTTCCATGTATGTGTGTGTGTGTGTGTATGCCACAGGCTCACTTTGATGAGACACTCTTACCGGGCACTATTGTAAAATTCATGCTAAGTAAACTGCATTTACTTATGGCATCACATATACATATTGCTTCCAATAGAGGCCAAGTTTCCTGACAACAATTCTTGGGAAAAAATTTCAGTTCTGCTACAAATGTCAACTACTTACTTTGTTTGGCTTGAGCTTTTATGCTTAATCTCTGCTATGATATATAAAAATTTTTGAGGAAGAGGCTCTTTGAGGACTAGGGAAGGGCTGTCATTTTAGGGGATGGTGGGTGTAGGATTCACTCATTTTGTGGCTCCAAGAACAAATAAATGCGTCTATCTCAATTTTCCATGATAGAGATAATTTGATCCTTCAGAAAATGTTCACATTGATGTAATCCTGCCATGAAAATCACCAGATGGTTAAGCACTCAGAGATAAAAAGAAGTTGTACTGGTATTAACAGGGTTGGGCAAAGGAGTCCTCTAGTCGCTGGTACCCTGGTATAGACAAGTGAGCTTTGTATGAAAATCCAAACCTAAAAATTAATACAATTTACTTTCTTTTTGTAAGACGTCCCAACATGTTCTTCTAAAATAGCACTTTTTAGCACACTTGCTTATTATTTGTGTGTATGTACTAGTATATATATACAAATAATTCATATATAAATACATAAAATGCAAAATAATTCATATATAAAATCTATGTGTATGTTTGTATATTGTGTATGTATACATACAAAGAATTTTTTTCTAAAGAGATTAACATTTTTATTTCTTGTGCCTTTTGGGATCAGGCCAAGAGGCCAGAGGGAGCCATTCTCTACCAAACTCATTCTTCTCAGTAAACAAGATTCCCATATGACTGAATCTGTTGTTTATGTCTTCACATCTTACATAACACCTAGCACAATGCTAGGCACATAGTAGGTACTCCATAAGAGTCGATGGATTACTAAAACAAATTGGAATGATAAGATGGGGAGAATGATTGTGTAATCTCTCTGGTTTGCTACTTGAATTATTGATTATTAATACCATCCCCCCCCACACACACACACACACATACACACACAAATTCTGGGAATTAAAAGAAAGGACTTATTTTCAAGAATGGAACAAAGTATGGTTCTGGGGTCAGTCTCACATTTTAGAAGCCTAAAGTTCTAGACTCTCCTGATTTTGGATTCTGGGGTGACACTTCATCCATGCATGTGAGCACAGGTCTGGCAGAAAGGTAAGAGTGGCATTACCTTCCTATTTTACATTCAGGATTGTTTCCTCTTCTTCCCCAGGTTTATTAGAGTGCTGTGCAAGATGTCTCGTAGGGGCCCCCTTTGCATCCCTGGTGGCCACTGGATTGTGTTTCTTTGGGGTGGCACTGTTCTGTGGTTGTGGACATGAAGCCCTCACTGGTACAGAAAAACTAATTGAGACCTATTTCTCAAAAAACTACCAGGACTATGAGTATCTCATCAATGTGTAAGTACCTGTTATCCCATAAAAAAAACCCTCTCTTTTTCTCTCCATCTTGGAGATACAGAACTCATACTTAGTGACAAGTAGGGGATTGATGTGGTGCCAGAAAGGATTCCTGAGTCTTTCCTCTATGCCACAACTCTACATCTGAGCTTCCAAATAAGGGAAAAGTGCCAAGTTCAGGAAGTAGGGGTCTACCTGCTAGCCCATCTCCTACCCCTTGTTTTCTTCCATGCATTATAAATTTTGCTCAATAGGGTTAACATTGATTGAGTTGGAGATTCCAAAATGGTAGATATAGAGAGCTCGGGGGAGGTAAAATGACTGGACAAAGTAGGGCCACTGCTCCTGGTTTGATACCCCACTTGAGTCTGCACATACCCAGTACTAGCTTCTCTTATTCCTAGTGCTAGTTAGACTCCTGTTTCCTCATCACTTGTTTAAAAATATGTATTTGTTTATTAATTTCAGAGAGGAAGGGAGTGGGGAGAGAGAGAGAGAGAGAGAGAGAGAGAGAGAGAGAGAGAGAGATAAAGAGAGAGAATCATTGATTTGCTGCCTCCTGCATGCCTCCCACTGAGGACCAATCCCACAACCTGGACATGTGTCCCTGACCGGAACCAAACCCAAGACCCTTCAGTCCACAGACCAACACTCTGTCCACTGAGCCAGAGCAGCCAGGGCCCTCATCACTTTTCTTGTCCAACTCCTTTCTCCTCTGAAGGAGCATCTTTGAAAGGTCAGGCAAAGGAAACTAGGGCTCTGGTTGTTCAGGTCATAGGGTGAGCAAGGTGTGAATTGAGGAGCATGTGCTTCTGGCTGCACATTCCCTATCTTCCTTTACCTCAATCCAGACAAGGTAGAAGCATGGAGATGGAGATTTGTGATCCCTCTAAAGACTCCCTAATTTTGTTTAAGTACTCACTTAAAATGTCCACCTCACTTATTCAGGAAGGGAACTGGTTCCTCAATTAATAAGATTTTCTGGTCTCATTTGTCTGTTAATTCAGGATCCATGCCTTCCAGTATGTCATCTATGGAACTGCCTCTTTCTTCTTCCTTTATGGGGCCCTCCTGCTGGCTGAGGGCTTCTACACCACCGGCGCAGTCAGGCAGATCTTTGGCGACTACAAGACAACCATCTGCGGCAAGGGCCTCAGTGCAACGGTAACAGGGGGCCAGAAGGGGAGGGGTTCCAGAGGCCAACATCAAGCTCATTCTTTGGAGCGGGTGTGTCATTGTTTGGGAAAATGGCTAGGACATCCCGACAAGGTGATCATCCTCAGGATTTTGTGGCAATAACAACGGGTGGGGGACAATTGGGCATGAGTCTGTGGCCTCACCCTCACCCAAGACTGGGCCCTTTTTAGGTGCCTGGCCTTTTAGTGAGGAAGTGATGGCTATAGCCAAACGAGGTCAGGAAGAACGTGGTGCCCAGCTGGCTTAACCTTACCTTTGAAAAATTCCCTAGAAAATTTCATCTCAAAATGAAAAGCATGAGTTTTGTGGGATACTTTGTACAATCAGACTATTTCTAAGCCATCTGTTAATCCTTTTACTTCCCTCCTAGGAGGGAATACAACAATAAATTTGATTGCTCAAGAATCTAAAATGCTACCCATAGTACTGAAATGTAGGTAGCTAATCTTAGAGGGAGGGTGGGTCATGGAAATTAAATAATTGACTCCAAGGTGGAATTCAAAATATTCTGGGATCCTATACTGTTGAAGGTCCCAGGGGAACTAGGATAAATCTACATATTTAAGGCTTCATCTTTGACTGAGGCACACATTGGTTTTCAGCCCCTAGAGTTAAAGGTTCATTTGGGGGCTAAACATCTGTGGGTTGTGATGATGTCTTTTGTGGCCAGAAGTTGGCTTAGAAAGGTGTTGGTTTTTTAATCTGAAATTTAAATCTCCTATTGGCTTTGTTTAATGACTAGGGATCAAAAGTTCTGTGACAAGAAATATTTTCTAAGCTCAGCCTAAGGCAAGAAATGGCACGACTTTCTTTCAAGATCTGTTTTGATTTTTTTACACCTTATCTGCCCAATAAATCTCCTGAAACCTCTCTAACCCAGGGATCCTTCTCACTCCAATCCCCACCCATTCCTGCCACCCTCTGTCATACCGAGGACCAGTTCTCTAGTAGATACTGCCAATGACATTTGGCAGAGATGCCCTGTGCTTACTAATTTCATATAGTGGAGATCTCTGGAATTTGGTTCCATTTCTGGTACATACCACTCCAGGATCTCCCATTTTGTGTTTCAATGTCTGCAGGCTAATACTCATTTCTAATCACACCATATTGTTTTAGTTTGTTGGCATCACCTATGCCCTGACCATTGTGTGGCTACTGGTGTTTGCCTGTTCTGCTGTGCCTGTGTACATTTACTTCAACACCTGGACCACCTGCCAGTCTATTGCCTTCCCCAGCAAGACTTCTGCCAGTATAGGCAGTCTCTGTGCTGATGCCAGAATGTATGGTGAGTTATTGAATGGGTGTCTTGGCTTCTCAATCCTCTTATGGAAGCATATTAATTTAGTTATTTATTTGGGAAAAGGAGGGTGATAATTATGCGGGAAAATAAGAGGGATGCCTGGACCTTAGTTTATTAAACCCTCGCCACTCAGACTGGAGAGATTTCTTCCCCTCGAAAGAAACTTCTTGGAAGTGGGGCCAGTGGGGCAGGGAGGGGGACAGAGATTTCTTGACTGTACACACTGCTCTACCCTATTTGACTGCTGTTCCCAGCAGTACATTTCAATAACAATTATAAGATTTCACAAATGTTCAATATCACCTTGTATTTTTTGGTAAATGCTTAGAAAAGAGAATCCTGATTGTTAGTAGGATCAAGTTTTCAGCCAGGATGATTTAAGTTGGAAGAAAGACTCTGAAGGAAAGTTACAAGTCCATGAAGCTCACCTTAGTTGATTTGTTTATTTTACTTAGGTGTTCTCCCATGGAATGCTTTCCCTGGCAAAGTGTGTGGTTCTAACCTTCTGTCCATCTGCAAAACAGCTGAGGTGAGAGAACCATTGGGGTTACTTTACAGTGGAATGGTTAGTACCATACAAGTTCCTTTCCATGGCCTTTAATTTTAAGGACCACAGTTTTTCTTTGCTCGATTTTGAGTTGGCAGATTGTTTTCTACAAAATATTGATTTAGTGTGCCTGAACCAATGAGCATAGATAGTAAAATATGTATGTTCTCTAGAGCTGCATAGAATGCCTTCCATTTTGAAACTTCATGCCTTAAAAAAGAAATTTGTAGTTTTAGGTATAGATAGAGCTTAATGGTAAAATCCCTCAAGTGGAAATTTTTATTCTTTTAGTTAAAATCCTTATGAAGAAAATGGGTTGTGCACAGAAATATTCATGGGTTTTACAAAAACACTTTCAGTTTGAAATTTCTAAATCTCCAATGTGAAATAAAAACAGTACATTTGAAGAAAGAAAACATTGTATTGAGACAGGATATTGTACACAAATGAATCAAAGGATTAAAAGTAATCCTGAGGAAGAAGACAGTGAATAATTTATTTGAAAACAAGATGTTGATTTTAAATTTTGGAACCCTGGGCACAATTATAAGAAACCAGTTGATTAAAATATTTTATGTGTATTTTATGAGTATTCTGTGTTCTGAGTATTATGATGTACATTTAGGAACTGAAGACTTACACTTAAGGAAGTGACAACTTAGAGATGCATAATTAGCACACAGAAAGATACCAGCATTTATTCAGAAAGCTGTGTTTATGATATACAGCAGAGCATATTTTTACTGTTGCAAGAAATAGTTTTTCCTTTTGCATTTTCTTGTAGTTCCAAATGACATTCCACCTGTTTATTGCTGCATTTGTGGGGGCTGCAGCCACACTGGTTTCACTGGTAAGTTGCCTTTGGATTATCTTGGCCAATAAATGATCCTGGGATAGCTGGTGTACTGCAAGCAAAAAGGTAGACTCCTTCTAACCTTGAAATGCTGGAGAGAAGCTACTGGGAAGAGACAGCGAAGTGTAGAGACTGTATACCTCTATTTTGGTGGTCAGGGCATAAAAACTTCAGAAATTAGGCAGGGACAAGAAAAGTAATATGAGGAAAGAGGAGGTAAGAGATTCATAGACAAGAATGATAATATTTGACATTTATAGAGCATGTAATGTGCCAAATGCCTTGCAATCCTACATTACAGTTAATTCCCAACACATCCTAGTCAGATCAGCTTCAAGAACACTGAAATCTTACTAAACATAATATTCCAAAGCTTGGAATTCTATATACTGTAAATATGATTCTATTTTGTACACTTTCCAAGGGATTTAGTTACTCTCCTGAAAATATGGGAAGGACTCCCTAATAGTATGAGAACTGTTACTGCCATAATGTGATTCTATGCCCCAAGTTCTGTTGGTGTTACAACACAGTGTCAATGTAGTGCATTCACGGTTCACATTAAAAACCTAGGGTAATGAAGGGTAAGGCAATTTATCTGAAGTCATTGAATAAGTGGTGAATGTGCAAGGATAAGCTCACAGAACTCCTGGCCCTTACTACTGATGTTTTTATAAAGTCTAATTGTTTCTCATTTTGTAAAATAAACTGATGTACTGGAGGGCTGTGTTACACAGTGTGGCTGTGTGTGTGAAACAAGCACTCTATGATTCCAGGTCACTCAGACATGAAAGTAAGATGATGGCAGATCTATGTATCATTTACTTTTTCCTCAGGAAAAATCAGTGCTAGGCCAAGTGTAGTATGGAATAAATCAGGCCAAGTTGATTCTTTGGACCTGGGACATTGGAAGAAAATGTTTCAGAAAGGACTTCTAGTCAAGTATAAGGACTAAAACCTGGGACATGCTGCATTTTATAGAACAGGGATTTTTCCTTTATTTAGCTATGATTTTTATTTCATCACTTCTTTTTAAAACTGTATTTCAATTGATTTCAGAGAGGAAGGGAGAGGGAGAGAGAGAGATAGAAACATTATTAATGAGAGAGAATCACTGATTGGCTGCCTCCTGTATGCCTCCCACTGGGGATCTAGCCCACAACTGGGGCATGTGCCCTGACTGGGAATTGAAACCATGACCTCCTGGTTTATATATTGACAGTCAACCATTGAGCCACCATGGCTGTGCTATTTCATCACTTCCTCATTCCCAAAAGGTCTGGAGGAGAGAGAAAGCTTCCTTTTCTACTCTTACTCATATTCTCTCTCTGTTCCTTACAGCTCACCTTCATGATTGCTGCCACTTACAACTTTGCTGTCCTTAAACTCATGGGCCGAGGCACCAAGTTCTGATCACCTGTAGAAACTTCCCTTTTTCTAACAGCAAGGCTCTAACCACACAGACTACAGTGCTGCATTTCCCATGTTAACTCTTTGCCTTTACCACTGACTGGCCCTCTCCTTACTTGATGAGTGTAACAAGAAAGGGGAGTCTTGTGGTGATTGATGTCTCTCCGTGGACTCTCCCCGCTTATGTTCCTCTTTTAGTCATTTTGCTTCACAGCTGTTTCCTGCTAGAAATGGGAAATGCTTAAGATGGTGACTCCACCACTACAAGTCACAAAGAAGCAGAGGCTCTACTTCAACTTCAAGCATCTCCTGAGGACCAGGGAGTGTTTTCTTCTCAAAGGGCACTTCCACTGATGAAACAAAGTGGAAAGAAAGATAGTTAAGTAGAGAGAAAGAATGTACCTGGCCCCATTATCAACTATAGGGACCAAATATATTCTTGGTGTGCACAACAGAGAGTTCAGTCCTGTCTCCCTATTACCACTGAAAATAGAAGGAAAAAAAAAGAATGCCAGTAAAACAATAAGAGCATTTGCCCAAATCTACCCATTACAGCTGGGAGAAGGGGGTCAAAGCAAGGATCTTTCAGCCATAGAAAGAGAGCACTGACCCCAATGGCAAAGGACTATTTAAGCCCTAACTCAGCCAATCTTACTTATAGCATAAGGGAGCATAGTCTCTGTGTAGACAGAGGGGGCACTTGCCTTACACCTCATTAAAGAAGAGAAACAAGGTGTTGTCCGCATTTTCTCATTCTCTTCTCCTGGAGAACAGCTACCATGACAACCTGTGATTTCCAAGGAGTTGAGAATAGAGAAAAACTAGCTCAGATGAAAAAAGACTGTCTTAAGTAATAGCAGTTGCTAGTGGCTAATGGTGTAAATGGAGCCAGCCCTCTGGTAGACACAAGATAGATAACTCTTTGGATAGCAAGTCTTTTTTCTGTTAATTACTTGTGTACTCTGGCCTCTGCCATACCTTCACAATGGTGCTCTTCTCATAGGGTCATTGTAGGTGATTTGAAGATCTTGATTTGTTTCAGATGATGCACATTTCACATTTTCCAGTTTGTTTATCACTTGGTCAGGGCTGTATCAGAAAGGTCTGGGGAATGATCCTTTGAATATGATTCTTTAATAAAAATTGGACATTAAACATCACAAATGATATGTAAAATTGGCTAGTTCCATACATTTACTGGAATTTTCTATAAATTATTCTGCCTTTTGCAGAAACAGATTTGGTGAATTTTAATCTCAATTTGAATAACATTTTATTTTAATAATTAGTTGATTGTTCTTTCTAGCTAGTGGGGGATGATTTAATTTAATGATGTTACCTTGGTGTGTTAAAGAGTCAGATTTAACATACAGGTTATTCTTTCCTGGTATAGATCACTAAACAGAATACACCAGCTGTCAGCTATTCAGTTGGCAAGTTTCCACAGAAAAGGAAAGGTGGAAAGATTTTGAAACTTGAATAGCTCCGAAGCTTCAGTCTTCTCTTTCTTGTTTATAACTTTGGGTTAAAATATAAAAGGCTGATTGGTCATTATTGAAGGAAAGGTTTTATGGGTATGACTATAGGCAGCTCTTTTGTTGTAAAGAGTTGCATATTTTTCTCCCAAAGTGGTTTTGGCAATGTTTAAGGAGGTGCAAGGTCTTTAAAAAGACACTAGATATTTGTTTTTAGACCAGTATACCAGATAAGCTTTCAGGCTGCATAGAGAGAGGAGATGGAAAAAGTTCTGTAAGAAACCAATCAAGGTCAAGGAAAGTGAAGTAACCCATACCTTGTGTTTTGTTTTAATTCAATATCATAACAAATAACCAACTCTTCCCTGAAAACCTCCCAGGCATACATACACACATGTATACACATAAAGAAGGTTAATCAACTGCAAGAGTTTCCTTCATTTCTGATATAGAATTTCAATTTTAACACACATAAAAGATAAACTTTTAGGAACTTATCTTACAAAATGTATTTTGTAAAATTAAAGAAAATAAAATTAAAAATGTTCTCAATCAAACATTGTGTCCTCTGAGTGAATTGTTCTGTTTAACCCACAATTGAATTTGAATAATTGTATCTTTATTGTTCAAGGACTTCATTCATTTTTTCAGTTCATCCAAGTCATTTTCACAATTCTCTAAAATAGAGTTGATAAATTACTTCTATTTTTATAGCTGGTGACACTAAGAAATAGAGAAAAAATAAATTAACCCAAAAATTACATTTCTGAGCTTGGACTAGAATTCAGATCTTGATACCAATTAATAGCCTGTTTTAGGGGTTCTTTTCTCCTAAGTTGAATTTCAGAGTGGTCTGCTAATCCGGAGTCAAACATGGTTACTTTAATATAATAATGGTCCCCATCTCCTGTATCTCTAGAATTATCTTATTGTTAGCTCTTTGAATTTTCCAATAATGAGTCCTTAATGTTTCATAATGAGTAATTCTCATGTATATGGAAAATACTGGATGAAAGGTTTAATGTCAAAGCAGAGCAAATATGGTAAGAGCAATATAAATTTAGTTTGTGGCAGGACAGTATTAAAATGATTAGTGACATCCGCCCTAACTGCTCAGTGGATAGAGCGTCGGCCTGTGAACTGAAGGGTTCCAGGTTCGATTCCAGTTAAGGGCATGTACCTTGGTTGCGGGCACATCCCCGATAGGGAGTGTGCACGAAGCAGCCGATTGATGTTCCTCTTTCAACGATGTTTCTAACTCTCTATCCCTCTCACTTCCTCTCTGTAAAAAATCAATAAAATATATTTAAAAAATAAAATGATTAGTGACATCTACTACTATGATTGGCTAACACACTAGTCGTTGGGACACAGCATTAAATGCTCAGCTAGCATTTGGTACTCTTGGATAGTACTCTAATGACCAGCCTAAAGAAAAATAGCTTAAAATTTATTATAGATTCATTGTCTCATAGTTGCAGCTGGCAAGGAACATGGCTAGAGAGAAAGGAGACTTCAGCTGGGGGCAACAAGTCAATCATCACCTAAGGAGCTCCATTCAAAAATAGTTTCAATTTAATCTCGTGATTTCTGCTTCACTACAATTAATATTCTGCAAGCAAGTCTGGTTGGATGACTTTAAGATGAAAAGAATAAAGATATGACAAGGACTTATTTTTAGACACTGGCAAACAAGGACACAGCACTGTATTTTAAAGAATTGATTCAGAATGCTATACAGTGAATGTATTTTTGCCTCAGAACAGCAGAAAGCCAGTTCCCAAGAAAGCTGTGTTTGTCTGCCCTTATTTGGCTCTGCCCTCTGGCACTGATCTATAGATGAAGTTTCCAGGCTCTCAGAAGCTGAGAGCATCTCCAGTGTATCAATTGAGCCCATTGTTCTTAGCTCTCCCACACATCATAAACCTCCTTTCTCTAAACTGAAAGAGCTCTCTTTGTGCTTAGATCAGCCAAAGATGAAGATGCAGCCGTATAAACAAAAAACATTTTCTTACAGCATCGGTTATGTTGCTTTTCCTATTTTCAAGGTCAGTACTGCATGCAATTATGTAGGGTATGGAAGCTGCAGGCTTGGCCAGAGCAACATTGGTTCATTCATTAATTCAGTCTACAAACATTTATGGAGCATGTACTAAGCTTTGTACTAAACCCCGGGAATCTTAAGTTTGGGGGTGATGTGGGTAGAAAGGCGATAAAGATATGATCTTACATTCAAGGATTTCACTCAGCCTCAACCAGAACAGAGAGGTCTACTCGGGTAGAGTGAAGTGGAGGCAAGAAGCATGCAAGAAGCAATCTGACCAGCAGACTGCAATGGACATCTGAATTCTCTTTTCAGTATGTGGGAGAGGGTTGGTTAAGGGCACGTGGGTATGGTTCTCTTGGGCCCTGATAAAAACAAAACTTCAATTTAGAGTCCTGACAACTTGTGACTTGCCCTCTCTATGTAACCCTGCTTCTGGCCTTACATGTGACAGTATTTATGCACATACTGTCACAATGCATGCACATGCTTCCACCCACTCAGTCATTTGAGGAGTCAGAGGGCACATGGAACAGGATTTACACAAACATGGGCTATTTATCATTGCTTTTTCTCTCCATCAAGGCTAAATATGAGAAGCTGTGGAAAGGTATGTGATAACGATACAAGGTATTTCTCTCTGAATTTCCTTACTGTGAGCACACAAAGTGTGTCTATTTTAACATTAACTTTTGAATATTAAGTAACAAATGGAACAAGAATTGATTCTTATATAAACAAAATCAAATGAAAACTTGGCCTTTTCCTGTATCAATAGCAGGTAAGGAATTCAAGTCAATATCTACAAATTGGGAAATATTTTCCTTGTTCACTCACTTGCATTGAAATAAGCAACCATGCTTTTCACAATTTTTGTTGTCCTGCAAAGTTTGCTGTCTGTGTTCCTGCTCTGATATTCCTTGAACTGATCTACTTTATTCCAAAGGAAAGAAAAATTAGAAAAAGGAATAAATATTTTCCAGATTATGAAATAACCAAAGGAAATCCAACCTTACCATTTTATTCAAACCTCCAATAAATATTTATTTAATAAATTCTCTGTGCCAAGTATTATGCTAGGTGCTAGTAATGCAGCAGTGAATAAAACAAAACAAAGTCTCTGTTCTCATAGAACTCAACTAGACACAAAAAGGGTTAGGGAGGGAGATAGGAAGTGTGATGAAGAATGAGACTAACATCCTTTGACTGGAAAGTTAGAAAAGATAGAATCAGGGAGAAACGTGTACAGTTCCATGAAAAACAAAGGGTCAAATAAAAGAAGATGTAGGCATGCAATTCTATATCCAGAGAAAGATGCCTGACATGCTATGGCATTTAGGGTCAAAAGCTATTAAAAATGGCCTCTTACTCTGTTGTTCACCAGTGTGGACAGTAAGCCAACTCTGGGCTTCAAAGGAATGAGCTTCATTGATAGTCCATGTACTATGTGAAACTCTACCTTTCAAACATAAAAAGGGAAAACCACAAAGCTGAATTAGAGGGCTACAATTTAACTTTTAACTTTTAACTTTTGTTTTACTTTTTAAAAAATTGAATTTATTGGGATGACTTTTGCAAAACCCTTCAAGTTTCAAGTATACAACGCAATAAAACACCATCTGCACACTGCATCATGTGTCCCACCCAAAGCAAACCCTTTCTGTTCTCTTTTTCCCCTCTACCCCTTTTCACTTAGCCCCCAACCCCATTTCCCTTTGGTTATCACCACACTGTTGTCTGTATCTATGTATTATTGTAAATGGACAATCAATAGGTCCGTGCTGCCTGTCACTACTTGAGCTAATTAAGCAGAGACAGTGTTGACTCATATATGAGCATTTATTCCAATACTGCCAGCAATATGGGAGAACAGCAGGTCATCCACAAAAATCTGCTCTGCACCATAAGCCAACTGCTTATATTGGGTAGAATTACAAAGATTACATGGGAAGTAGCCGAAGAGTATGCCAAATGGGCAGTTAACAGGTAAGCAGAGGGCTGGGGATCTTCAAAGGGCTGGCGATTCTGGTTTCTGCAACAAAGTTGTTAATATTTCCATGATAATAGGTAGCTCCCTGATGAGGAGATTGGTCTGCATTTCCAGGTGAGCTCCCAAGTCTCCGGTGCAGCTGTCAGCCGGGTTAGAATGTGCCTTCTTAATCAGAATAAATCAACCACAGTTAACAGGGCATGATATATATATAGGTTAATCCCTTCACCTTTTTCATCCAATCTCCAAAACCCACTCCCCTCTGACAGCTCAGTCTGTTCCATATATCCATGTGTTTGTTACTATTTTGCTGGTCAGTGTATGTTATTCATTAAAAATACATCTTATTGATTTTTACAGAGAGGAAAGGAGAGGGATAGAGAGCTAGAAACATTGATGAGAGAGAGAGAGACATCTATCAGCCGCCTCCGCACGCCCCTACTGGGGATGTGCCCGCAACCAAGAAACATGCCCTTGACCGGAATCGAACCTGGGACCTTTCAGCCCGCAGGCCAACACTCTATCCACTGAGCCAAACCGGCTTCAGCTGTATGTTGTTCATTAGATTCCATATATAAGTGAGACTGTAGAATATTTGTCTTTCTCTGAGTGGCTTATTTCACTTAGCATAATACTCTCCAGGCCAATCCATGTTGTCACAAAAGGTAAAATTTCCTTCGTTTTTTTCCAGCCACATAGTATTCCATTGTGTAAATGTACCACAACTTTTTTAATCACTCATCTACTGATGGGTATTTGGGCTGTTTTTAAATCTTGGCTATTGTAAATAATGCTGCTATAAACATAGGGGTGCATATATTCTTTCAAATTAGTGTTTTGTATTTCTTAAACTATATTCCCAGAAGTGGAATTGCTGGGTCAAAAGGCAGCTCTATTTTTAGTGTTTGAGAAAACTTCATACTGCTTTTCACAGTGGCTGCACAGTCTGTATTCCCATCAACAGGGCATGAGGGTTCCCTTTTCTCCACATCTTCTCCAGCACTTGTTTGTTGATGTATTGATGATAGCCATTCTGGCAGTTGTGAGGTGATACCTCATTGTGGTTTTAATTGGCATCTCTCCGAAGATTAGTGACATTGAGCATTTTTTTCATATGTCTATCAGCCATCTGTATGTCCTCTTTGGGATATGTCTATCTATCTCCTTTGCCTATTTTTTAATTGGGTTGTTTGTCTTCCTGGTATTGAGTTGTATATATTGTTTATATATTTTCAAAATTAATCCTTTATGAGTTGTATCATTGGTGAATATGTACTCCCATTCAGTAGGTTCTCTTCTCATTTTGTTGATGGTTTATTTTGCTGTACAAAAACTTTTTAGTTTGATGTAGTCCCATTTGTTTATATTTTCCTTTGTTTCCCTTGCTTGAGGTGATATGTTGGCAAAAATATTGCTGCCTATGGTTTCTTCTAGAATTTTTATGGTTTCATGATTTACGTTTAAGTCTTTTATTCATTTTGAATTCATACTTACGTATGGTGTAATTTTCTTTTTTTTTTGCATATACCTAGTTTTCCCAATACTATTAATTGAAGAGACTGTTTTTACTACATTGTATGCCCTTGCCTCCTTTGGCAAATATTAATTGAGCATAATGGCTTGGGCCAATTTCCGGGTTCTCTGTTCTGTTCCATTGATCTATATGCCTGTTCTTGTGCCAGTACCACGTTGTTTTGACTACAATAACTATAATATAATTTGATAACTGGTATTATGATCCCTTCTACTTTGTTCTTTGTCAAAGTTGCTGTGACTATTTGGGGTCTTTTGTGGCTCCATATACATTTTTGGAGTATTTGTTTTAGAACTGTGAAATATGCCATTGGTATTTTAATGTGAATTGTGTTGAATCTATAGGTTGCATTGGGTAGTATAGACATTTTAATTATGTTAATTCTTCCAATCCATGAACACAGTATATTCTTCTACTTGTTTGTATTGTCCAATCTTTCTTTGTTCAATGTCTTGTAGTTTTCCAAATACAGGTCTTTTACCTCCTTGGTTAAGTTTATCCTTAGGTATCTTATTTTTGTTGTTGTTGCAATGTAAACAGGATTAATTTTTTTTAGTTTCTCTTTCTGACAATTCATTATTGATATATAAAAAGTCACCAGTTTTTGAATATTAATTTTGTATCCTTCTACTTTGCCAAATTTATTTATTAGACCTAGTAGGTTTTTGATGGAGTCTTTAGGATTTCTATGTACAATATCATGTCATCATGCAAATAATGATAGTTTTACTTTCTCTTTTCTGATTTGATGCCTTTTATTTCTCCTTATCTGATTGCTGTGGTTAGGTCTTCCAGCACTATGTTGAATAAGAGTGGTGGAAGCAGACATCCCTGTCTTGTTCTTAAGGTAAATGCTTTTAGTTTCTGCCCATTGAATATGATGTTGGCTGTGGTTTGTCATATATAGCCTTTATTATATTGAAGTATTATCCACCTATTCCCACTTTGCTGTGAGTTTTCATCATAAATAGGTGCTGAATTTTATCAAATACTTTTTCAGCATCTATTGATATGATTATGTGATTTTTTAAATCTTATTTTGTTTATGTGATGTATCATGTTTATTGGTTTGTGACTGTTGTACTAACCTTGCATCCCTGGAATAAATCCAACTTGATAATGGAATATGATCTTTTTAATGTATTGCTGGATCTACTATGCTAATATTTTGTTGAGAATTTTAGCATCTTTGTTCATTAGGGATATTAGCCTATTATTTTCTTTCTTTTTAGTGTCTTTATCTGGTTTTGGAATTAGGATAATGTTGGCCTCATAAATATAGCTTAGAAGTCTTCCCTCCTCTTGAATGTTTTGGGATCCTTTGAGAAATATAGGTGTTCTTTGAATGTTTGGTAAAAGTTGCCTGTAAAACCATTTGATTCAGGGCTTTTTCTCTTTTTTTCTTTTTTTTTAAATTCTCACTCATGGACATGTTTATTGATTTTAGAGAAAGAGGAGAGGAGAGACAGAGAAACATCAATGTGAGAGAGAACAAGGATCAGTTGCCTCACATACACATCCAGACAGGGGATTGAACCCAAAACCTAGGTATGTATTCTGATCTGGAATTGAACCCACAGAGATTTTGGTATACAGGATGATGTTCTACTCATCTGAGCCATCTTGTCAGGGCTGCTGGGAATTTTTTAAATTATTATTATTGCTTCAATTTCATTAGTTCTTATAGGTCTATTCAGGTTTTCTGAATCTTCCTGATTCAATTTTGGAATATTTTATATTTCCAAGAATTTATCCATTTTGTGAGGGTTACAAGTTAAAGCCAAACAAGTCAGCTGATATTTGAAAATGTGTAGATGGTCTAATTCTATGTGATAACTTCAGCTCACATGTAGAGATACTTAAAATACATAAGGGAAATGTGGCCCTTGCAATCAAAGCTCTCTTCCATGTACTCAAATGTGTCATATATCAATTGAATGGACTCTCATTGGATTTAAAAGCTGAAATCAACTGTTTATCTTCTGTTTGTTTTAGTAGCTAAGATGGTTATAGCTACTTTGAAATATTTCCAGGTTAAAAATATATTAATGTCATGTGTGAAAAGCCACGGCCAGCATGGCTTTCAGGTTCAAAGGCTTGGAGAAAGAGCAGACGCGTAAATTAAAACACAAGACAAGAAATAATAATTTAGAAATTATGGGGGGAAGCCAGAAAAAACTTAACAGTAGTAGTCAAGTCCCACTGTGTCTCAGTTCCCATTTGCTTTTATTTACTAGAATACACAATTGCCTTTTAGGGATGCAAAGGTGATTGTTTAGTAAACAGTAAGATTATTAGGTTAAGGGGGAGTTTGCTTTAGGCCAGTGGTCAGCAAACTGAGGCTTGCAAGCCACATACAGCTCCCAAGCTGTGGTTTGCCATTCTGTTGACTAATGAGTTTGCTGACCACTGACCTAGACGCTCAATTTCAATAATTACAGACTGTTGTTGTTCCTTGTGATTAAGCCCCTATCCCAGTGGTCAGCAAACTTATTAGTCAACAATGCCGCGGTTTGTCAACAACTGCTTTAGATCATTGAATCAGCAGTAGGTAATAAAATGCAAATTCACCCTGTGAATATCAAAGGAGTTCAGAAAGCCTTCTGACAGACATCTCGCATTTATATTAATTACCATTGATCTTGGTTTCCAGCAGCCATGTTTTACCATGTGGGGTTTTGATCATCTGTTTGTCTTAATGTTAAAGAAGACCTAAAATAACTGTCTGAAAAAAAATTTGGCCCAGTCCACACAGAGCCATAACTCCAACAATAATAGCTACACCTTATTGAGCCCTCTACAAAGTACTTCATTTTTCCCATTTTTAATTAATGTATTACATGTGTAGATATCTTCCCATTGCCCCCCTCCCCACTCCCATACACACCCTCACCCCCCAATGTCTTGTGTCCATTAGTTCTGCTTATATGCATGCATACAACTCCTTCAGTTGATCTCTTATCTACCCCACCTCTCCCTAACCTTCCCACTGTAATTTGACAGTCTGTTTGATGCTTTACTGCCTCTGTATCTATCCTTTTGTTCATCAGTTTATAATGTTCTTATTATCCATAAATGAGAGAGATAATGTGGTGTTTCTCCTTCATTGAATAGCTTATTTCACTTAGCATAAGGCTCTCCAGTTCCATCCAGGTTGCTGCAAATGGTAAGAATTCCTTCTTTTTGATGGCAGCAGAGTATTCCATTGTGTAGATGTACCATAGTTTTCAGATCCAGTCATCTGCAGACAGGCACCTAGGCTGTTTCTAAATCTTAACTATTGTAAATTGTGCTGTTATGAACATAGGGGTGCATATATCCTTTCTGATTGCTATTTCTAGATTCTTAGGATGTATTCCTAGGAGTGGGATTACTGGCGCAAATGGGAGTTACATTTTTAGCTTTTTGAGGTAACTACATACTCTTCTCCACAGTGGCTACACCAGTCTGCATTCCCACCAGCAGTGGATGAGGGTTTCTTTTTCTCCACATCCTAGCCAACACTGGTCATTTATTGATTTGTTGATGATTGCCATTCTGACAGGTATGAGATGGTATCACATTGTCGTTTTGATTTGCATCTCTCAGATAATTAGTGACATTGAACATGTTTTCATGTGTCTCTTGGCCTTCCTTCTGTCTTCTTTCGAAAGGATTCCATTTAGCTCCATTGCCCATTTTTTTTAAATTGGATCATTTATCTTCCTTTTATTAAGTTGTATAAGTTGCCTTTAGATGCTGGAGATTAAACCTTTATCAGTGATAACATTTGCAAATATGTTCTCCCATACAGTGGGCTTTCTTGTTGTTTTGTTGATGGTTTTTATTGCTGTGAAAAACCCTTTTATTTGATGTAGTCTCATTTGTTTATTTTCTCTTCAGCTTCCATTGCCCTAGGAGCAGTATCAGTGAAGAAGTTCCTTAGGCATATGTCTGAGATTGTGCTGCCTATAGATTCCTCTAATATTTTTATGGTTTCCCATCTTATGTTTAAGTCCTGTACCCATTTTGAGTTTATTGTTGTGTATGGTGTCAGTTTGTGGTCTAGTTTCATTTTTTTTGCAAGTACCGGTCCAATTTTCCCAACACCATTTATTGAAGAGACTGTCTTGACTCCATTGTATATTCATGCCTACTTTGTCAAATATTAATTGAGTATAGTGGTTTGGGTGGATATCTGGATTCTCCACTTTATTCCATTGGTCTATGTCTGTTCTTGTGCCAGTACCAGGCCATTTTGATAACAGTGACTTTGTAATACAGTTTGAAATCTGGTATTGAGATCCCACCTACTTTATTCTTCTTTCTCAGGATTGCTTGTGGCTATTTGAGGTCTTTTTTTTGGTCCCAGATAAATCTTCAAAGAGCTCTTCCTAGATCTGTGAAATATGCTGTTGGTATTTTAATGGGGAGTGCATTGAACCTATAGATTGCTTTGGGTAGTAGGGACATTTTAATGATGTTAATTCTACCAATCCACGAGCATGGTATGTTCTTCCATCTGTTTACGTCTTCCTCTATCTCTATTTTCAATGTCCTATAGTTTTCCACATATAGGTTTTTGCCTCCTTAGTTAAGTTTATTCCTAGGTATCTTAATTTTTTGGTGCAATGATAAATGGGATTGCTTTTTTAGTCTTTCTGTAAGTTCAGTATTAGTGTATAGAAATGCCATAGATTTCTTGGCATTAATTTTGTATCCTGCTACATTACTGAATTAATTTATTAAGTCTATTAGTTTTTGACGGAATCTTTTGGGTTTTTTATGTATAATATCATGTCATCTGCAAATAAGAATAGCTTTACGTCTTCTTTTCCAATTTGGATGCCTTTTATTTCTTCTTCTTGTCTAATTGCAATGGCTAATATTTCCAGTATTATATCAAACAAAAGTGGTGAGAGTGGGCATCCCTGTCTTGTTCCTGTGCTTAGGGGAAATTATTTTAGTTTTTGTCAATTGAGTATGATGTTAGCTGTGGGTTTATCATATATGGTTTTGATTATGTTGAGGTATGATCCTTCTATTGCCACCTTGTTGAGCGTTTTTATCAAGAAAGGGTGTTGGGCGGAAATCGGTTTGGCTTGGTGGATACAGCGTCAGCCTGCAGACTGAGGGGTCCTGGGTTCAATTCCAGTCAAGGGCACGTGTATTGGTTGAGGGCACATCTCCAGTGGGGGCAGGCAGGAGGCGGCTGATCGATGTTTCTCTCTCATCAATGTTTCTGACTTTCTATCCTTCTCCCTTCCTCTCTGTGAAAAATCAATAAAATATGTTTAAATAAAAAAAAAAAGAAACGGTGTTGGATTTTGTCCAATGCTTTTTCTGCATCAATTGATATGGCTATGTGATTTTTATCTCTCAATTTGTTTATGATATGCACCACGTTTATTAATTTGCGGACATTGTACCATCCCTGCATTCCTGGGATAAATCCTACTTGGTCATGATATACGATCTTTCTGATGTACTGCTGAATCCGATTTGCTAGAATTTTGTTGAGGATTTTGGCATCTATGTTCATGAGAGATATAGGCCTGTAATTCTCTTTCATTGTGTTGTCTTTATCTGGTTTTGGTATTAGGGTGATGCTGGCTCCATAGAAGGTGTTTGGAAGTGTTCCTTCTTCTTGAATATTTTGGAATACTCTGAGGAGGATAGGTTTTAATTCTTCCTTGAATGTTTGGTAAAACTCCCCTGGGTTTTGTTTGCTGGAAGTTTTTTTTTTTAAATATATTTTATTGATTTTTTACAGAGAGGAAGGGAGAGGGAGAGAGAGCTAGAAACATCGAGGGAGACAGACATCAATCAGCCACCTCCTGCACGCCCCCCACTGGGGATGTGCCTGTAACCAGGATACATGCCCTTGACCGGAATCGAACCCAGGACCTTTCGGTCCGCAGGCTGATGCTCTATCCACTGAGTCAAACCGGTTTTGGCTGCTGGAAGCTTTTTGATGACGTCTTCAATTTCTTCCACAGTTATTGGACTATTGAGATGTTTAGATTCTTCCTGATTGAGTTATGGAAGGTTATATTTTTCTAGGAATATGTCCATGTCTTGCAGGTTGTCCAATTTGTTGGAATAGAGTTGTTCATAGTATTTTTTAATAATCCTTTGTATTTTGGCGGGGTCTGTTGTTATTTCTCCACTTTCATTTCTGATTTTGTTTATTTGGGTCTTCTCTCTTTGCTTCTTGGTGAGCCTGGCTAGAGGTCCATCAATCTTGTTTATCCTTTCAATGAACCAGCTCTTGGTTTTGTTGATCTTTTGTATTGCTTCTTTGGTCTCCATATCATTTATCTGCACTCTGACCTTTACTATTTCCTTCCTTCTGCTTACACTGGGCTTTTCTTGTTATTCTAACTCCTTGAGTTGTAGGCTTAGGTAATTTATTACCATTTTTTCTTTTCTTTTCTTTTTTTTTCAGTAGGCTTGTAGAGCTATGAGCTTCCCTCTCTGGATCACTTTCACTGTGTCCCATAAATTTTGGATTGTTGTGTTTTCATTGTCATTTGTTGCCATGATGTTTTTTCATTTCTTCTTTGATCTCTTTGGTTACCCAGTCCATGTTTAATAGGATGCTGTTTAGTCTCCATGTGTTTGATTTCTTTGTATTGTTTTTATTGTAGTTAATTTCCAGTTTTATGCCACTGTGATGTAAGAAGATGCTTGTTATGATTTCTATCTTCTTGAATTTGAAGAGACTTTTCTTATGACCCAATATATGGTCTATCTTTGAAAATGACCCATGTGCACTAGAGAAGAATGTATATTCTGTGGCTTTCGGGTGAAATGTTCTGAAGATGTCAATTAATTCCATCTGGTCTAGTGAGTCATTTAGGATTGATGTTTCTTGGCTGATTTTTTGTTTAGAGGATTTGCTCAGTGGTGACAGTGGGGTATTAAATTCTCCTACTATGATTGTATTGTTGTCAATCTCTCCCTTACTATACTTCATGAGGTTTTTTTTTTTATGTATTTAGGTGCTCCTATATTGGGTGCGTATATGTTTTCCAGAGTTATTTCTTTTTGTTGGATTGTTCCCTTTAGTATTATGAAGTGGCCTTCTTTATCTCTTGTTATGTCCTTCACTTTGAGATCTAATTTGTCAGATATAAGTATTGCAACCCCAGCTTTTTTTTCATTTCCATTTGCCTGAAATACCATCTTCCATCCCTTCACCCTTGATCTGTGTGCATCTCTTTTCCTGAGGTGGGTTTCTTGTAGACAGCAGATATATGGATCATGTTTTCTTATCCAATAGGTTACCCTGTGTCTTTTGATTGGAGCATTTAATCCATTTACATTTAAAGTTATTGATAGGTACTTATCTGTCGCCATTTTTAGTCTTTACCCCCGAGTTCCTTTTTCACTTCCTCTTTCTTTTTATTACAGCAGACCCTTTAACATTTCTTGCATTGCTGGTTTGGTGGTAATATATTCTCTTAGTCCTTTTTTGTCTGTGAAGCTTCTGAGTTCACCTTCCATTTTGATTGGAAGCCTTGCAGGGTATAGTATTCTTGGATTCAGACCCATCCTTTGCATGACTTTGTGTATTTCATTCCATTCCCTTCTGGCCTGATGAGTTTCTGTTTAGAAATCAGTAGCTAGTCTTATGGGGCTTCCTTTGTAAGTAACTTTCTGTTTCTCTCTGGCCGCTTTTATGATTCTTACTTTGTTGTTGGTGTTTGCCAATATAATTATAATGTGCCTTGGTGTCAGTTTATTGGGTTTCATTTTGCTTGGGACTCTGTGAGCTTCTTGGATTTGTGTGGGTTTTTTCTTTCCGGTATTGGGGAAATTTTCTGTCATTATTTTTTCAAACAGATTTTCTAATCCTTTCTCAGTTTCCACTCTTTCTGGAACCCCAATTATGTGGATGTTGGTTTGTTTCATGTTATCCCAAAGTTCCCTTAGACTCTCCTCTTGCTTTTTAATTTTTTTTCTAGAAGATGCTGTACTTGGGTATTTTTTCCTACCGTGTGTTCTAGCTCACTGATGCGGTTCTCTGCTTCTTCTAGTCTACTTTTGATGCTTTCTATTGAGTTCTTTATAGCAGTGATGTCATTTTTCATTTCTTCTTGATTATTCTGCATTTCTTCTAAGTTCTTCTGCATTTCTTCTTGCTTCTTCTTCATCTCCTCTTGGGTCTTCTTCATTTCCTCTTGGTTCTTACTCACATTGTTGATTTTGTCTTCCATTCTTTTCATCCACCTTATGATCATTTCTCTGAACTCTTTCTCTGGCAGGCTTATTTCTGCTTCTATTTTGTTTACTTCCTTTTCTGGTGAAACCTGGCTTTCTGTTGTATGTGGGCTGTTTCTTCTTCTGCCCATGGTCTTTCTTCTCCAGGTGTCTGGTTATGTAGTTCTCTCTCCTATGTTGATTCAAAGGCACAAACTACACCACAACCATGTACAACACACAGGGCACTGAACAGAAATGTATTCACAATGTTAATAATCACAAATAAGGTGACCACCAATGAAAGACAAATTAGGGGTAAGTAGAGAAAGAAGAAGAGCAAAATGAGGAAAAAAGAAAATAAAGAAGTGTCAAAATCAAATTGGGAGAGGGAGAATAAATATAATAAATAAATGAACAAAATAAAATAAAATAAATAAAAAAGAGAAGAAGAAAAGAGAAAAAAGTCAGAGAGAAAAGAAAGAGGATAAGAGAGAATAGGGGAACAAAATATAGCTGTCAGGAAAAAACTCCAATAGAACAGTCACTAATCCCAACAAATGCCAGTAACCAGTACCTGGAGATTGATACAAACTACAAATAACAACTGGTATCGAGGGAAGCAAGGGAAAAGAGAGGTAAAAAATAAACCAAATCAAAGCAAACAAAAAGCAAAATAAAACAAGTAGAATAAGCTAAAACAATCTCACAAAAAAAGTACAAAAAACTGATATAATCACCATTCAGGCAAAAAGCCACAAAAGGACATAGAGAAAAACAACTTTTTGGATAGTGAAGACAAGAAGAGAGAGGTTTGTATGGACTTGGAGGAGGGGATTTGAAATTAGATATATACGTGGGGTGGAATTTTAACCAGGTAAAGAGAAAGAATAGGGAGACTCTAAAGTTGGAAAAGGAAAAGAGAAACAAGACAACAAAATGGGGAAAGTTAGGAGGAAAGTGTTGGCATAAAGGTAGAGTTGAGAAAAAGTAAAATTATGCTAAAGGAAAGATGAAAATAGAATGTAAAACTCTAATCCTGCAGTAAAATAAAGGGAAAACAAAAATGACACTTGTTTTTTTCCAAAAAGGTAAAATCGTAGTAGTAATAATACTAGTTGAAAATAAAAATGTAATAATTAAAAAGGTAAAATCAATTGAGGAGGAAAGAAAAAAATAGTTCTTTAATTAAAATATGCAAAAATGAAATAAAACAAAATTAAAAAAATTAAAAAAAGAAAAAGAAAAAAAAATAGAATGGTCATTCACTTCCACTATTGTTCTGCTTGGCACTCCTGTTTCCCAGTAAGGGGGGTATTGCAGTTTCCTGTGTTCTACTGCAGAGGTCTTAATCTCTTTATTTTTTTGTGGTTATGCGAGAGTCAATTTGTGCATCATCCACTTGGAGGCAGTGTTTCAAAATTGACCACTGAGACTAAGCATAGGACCTCTCTAGGTTGTGCTCAGATACTGCTACTCTGTGGTTCTCAAAACCGGTTTGTGGGGATTTTGCAGCTGGGACACTGTAATAACTCCCAGGCTGTCCTTCTGCCTCAGATCAAAATGAGGTGTTTTCTAGAGCTCCCCTCTGTCAACAGCTCTGAGAGTCTCCTTCCACACTTAGGGATCACGCCCTGCCCCACATCTGTGGACCTTTCCAGAAGCAGCGTTCCTGCAGCCTGGTTCCCACAGTGTGTATGTCTCTGTTCTGTGGGACAGGAGACCGCACCTTATCCCAGGGGAAATCTGACCTTTCCATGTGCCGTGTGGATCTCCCCTGAGTCCGTGCATCTGTGTCGATTGGAGAGCAGTTTTCTGGGTCCCCCGGCTGTTTGCTGAGTGCTTCAGCTGCAGCTTTCAGACCGCCGCACACATCCACCTCTACAAGGTGGCGTGGACTCTGCGTTCGCGCTGGTGGCTCCAGCAGACAAAAGCCCCATGGCAGTGGGGCTGCTTGGTCAGGAGAGCCCCGTCCAGGAGTCCCCCACCTTCTCCTGGAGGATAACTGACTCTTAACTTGCCAACAAACATTCCCAGTGCGACTCTCAGCTGCTCTCTCTCCCTCTGCCCAGCGACAAAGCTCCAGATGCATCTGTCTATTCTACCGCCATTTTTCCTCCTCCTACTGGAAGATTTTCGATAGCTGCTTCAATTTCTTTGATAGTTATCAGACTATTTCAGTTGTTTTTTTTCTTGATTGAGTTTTGGGAACTTGTATTTTCCTAAGAGTATGTCCCTTTCATCTAGGTTGTCCATTTTGTTGGAATAGAGTTGTTCACAGTATGTTTTTAACAATCCTTTGTATTTCTGTGGGATTGGTTGTTACTTCACTTATTTCATTTCTGATTTTATTTATTTGGGTCCTCTCTCTTTGCTTTTTGGTGAGCCTGGCTAGAGGTTCATCAATCTTTTTTATCCTTTCAAAGAACCAGCTCTTGGTTTTGTTGATCTTTTTTGTTTTCTTTTGATTTTTTTGGTCTCTATATCATTTATCTCCACTCTGGTCTTTATTATTTCTTTCCTTATGCTTATGCTGGTCTTTACTTGTTGCTCTCTTTCTAACTCTTTGAGTTGTAGGGTTAGATAATTTATTACCATCTTTTCTTGTGTTTTGTTGCTGTTGTTGTTTTGTTTGTTTTTGTTCTTTTTTTGTGGTAGACCTGCAGAGGTATGAACTTCCCTCTCATGATTGCTTTCGCTGTCCCATAGATTTTGGATTGCTGTATTTTCATTGTCATTTGTTGCTATAATATTTTTTATTTCTTCTTTGATCTCTTTGGTAACCCAATCATTGTTTAAAAGCATGCTATTTAGCCTCCAAGTGTCTTTTTTTATTGTAGTTGATTTCTAGTTTTATGCCATTGTAATCTGAGAAGATGCTTGATATGATTTCTATCTTCTTGAATTTGAAGGGACTTTGCCTGTGCCACAATATATGGTCTATCTTTGAAAATGACACATGTGTACTTGAGAAGAATGTATATTTTGTGGCTTTGGGGTGAAATGTTCTGAAAATGTCCATTAATTCCATCTGGTCTAGTGAGTCATTTAGGATTGCTGTTTCTTTTCTGACTTTTTGCCTAGAGGATTTATCCAATGATGTCAGTGGTGTACTATGATTGTATTGTTGTCTATCTCTCCCTTGATATCTTCCAGGAGTTTTTTAATCCACGTACTTGTGTGCTCCTGCATTGAGTGCATATATGTTTACCAGAGTTATATCTTCTTGTTGAATTGTTCCTTTTAGTATTATGATGTGGCCTGCCTTATCTCTTGTTATAGCCTTCATTTTGAGGTCTATTTTGTGAGATATAAATATTGCTATCCCAGCTTTTATGTTTCATTTCCATTTGCCTAAAAGATATTTTTCTATCCCTTCATTTTCAGTCCATGTGAGTCCCTTGTTCTGAGGTGGGTTTCTTGTAGACAGCATATATATATATATAATGTTCTTTTATCCATTCAGGCACTGGATGTCTGTTGATTGGAGCATTTAGTCTATTTACATTTAAAGTTGTTATTGATAGGTACTTGTTTGTAGCCATTTTTATTTTATTTATTTATTTATTTATTTTTGTGCATGTGTTTCTTCTTCCCTGCTTATTTCTTCATTTTACACCATCACTTTAGCATTTCTTTCATTGCTGGTTTGGTAGTGACAAACTCCCTTAGCCTTTCTTTGTCTGTGAAGCTCCTGATTGTCCCTTTAATTTTGAATGATATTCTTGCTGGATAGAGTATTCTTGGTTTTACTCCCCTGCTTTCCTTCCATTCTCTTCTGGCCTGATGTGTTTCTGTTGAGAAATCATTTGATAATTAATGGGAGATCGCTTGTATGTAACTTTCTGTCTCTCTCAAAGACCTTAAGATTCTCTTTGTGGTTAACATTTGCCATTGTAATTATTATGTGTGTTTATGTGGGTCTTTTGGGGTTCATTTGTCTTGGGACTGTCTGTGCTTGTGTGACATTTTTCTTCCCCCCATCAGGGAAGTTTTCTGATATTATTTCTTCAAATAGTGTTTTCTCACCTTTGTTCCTCTTCCTGCTGTTCTGGAACCCCTATTATTAGTATATTGCTTCAGTTCATGCTGTACCAAACCTCCCTTAGGTTCTTCTCCTGTCATTTAATTTTTTCTCCAATCATAGTTCAGTTTGGGTGTGTTTTGCTTCCCAGTTTTTTTATTCACTAATTTGGTCCTGTGCTTCTCCTAGTCTACTGTTGAAACTTTCCATGGTGATTTTCATTGCTTCTACATCACTCTTTATTTCTTCTTGATCCTTACATAAGTTGTTGATTTTTCATCCATCTCATTTATGAACGATATGACTCTTAGTCTGAATTCTTTTTCTGATATATTGCATGCCACTGTTTCATTTCATTGCTTTTCTGACAAGTCCTCCTTTTCTTTCCTTTGGGAGCTTCTTTATCTACCCATTTTTGTTCTCATTGGAGGATTTATGTGTCGAGTTATGAAGGGAATGCTTCTTGGGTGGTGGCTGCTCCTCAGATGGTCACAGCAGTGGCTTCTCCTAAGTTAACAGCAGCTCCTCTGGCAGTCGCTGTCCACAGCAGTGGTGGCTCCTCTGGCTAGTGGTGTGAGGATGCTCACACAGCTGCTGTTCCTCAGTCTAGCGTGGGCTGCTCATGAGGCTACTGCTCCTCAGATGGGGGCAGGCTGCTCACATGTTTGCTGCTCCCATGGTTTCAGTGCCCTAGGCTAAAGTGTTTTTGGAAAGTCATAGGGGAGTGCACTTCAGAACGCACAGGAGCCTGGACCCAGGGTGGCTGGGATTTTGGTGACTGTGGGACCACAGCCAAGATAGCAGGTCCCTGGCAGGGGTGGCTGTAGAGTCCCAGGTGTTATCTGAGGGCACTCTGGGTGGAGGTGAGGCTGGGTTCCCAGATACAGCAGTTCTCCCTGTCAAAAAAGTGAGGCCTCTGTGGAAGAGCTGGCCACTCTGGGACTGTTTGCAATGGTAGCAGAGGTTGCCTAGTTAGGTGAGCCTGTTTAGCCTGCTCCCCAAAGGTTCTGCAGGACCTAACTGTGCCTCAGTCACACACACACACACACACACACACACACACACAGGCATACACACACACACCCACACAACCACACACTCCTCTTTTGTTCCTTCACTCACTCACGCTCTCTTCCTCACTGCTGCCTTCTTCCTGCCTCTGTAGTTGGGTCTGGGGTGTTATTGGCCCATTTGTAGATGGAGTTTCCTCTCTGGGTGTCTGGTTATGTGGCTCACTCTCTAGCACATTGGTCAAACAGGATAAAATTCACCTCGACAAGACATGACATAAAGGGAACAAAACACGAATGTACTCACAATACCAATAACCCCAATATAAGTGACCACCAGAGAAAATAGAATTAGGGGAGAGAAAAGAGAGCACAAATTCTATTAAAGAGAGAAAAAATGGTATGGGAGAATAAAAAAACAAGAAAAAGGAAAGGGAAAAAATATTTATCTCTGGAGAAAACACCAGAGAACAAACAGGTAAACCAAAACACACAAACACCAAATTCCCAGTGAAGGGCGGAGCATGCAGAATCTTATATACAGAAAGTAAGGTTAAGAATTGGATGAATATGAGGAGGACCCCTGTTCAGTATAGGGGAAGTAGAAAGAGGATGAATGGATAAGAAGAAAGAAAGAGAAGAAAATCATTCTCTATAATAAAGAGTAATATGGAAATTGACTATGATAAGATGGTGGTGCCCGCAGTGAGGGTGGGGCTGGCTGCTCTATGCCTGCCACCGGAGTCCCCTCAGCCACCCTGGGAGCCATGGGTCCTCCTGCATCCCCCACTGACTGACAGCTCGCCCAGGCTCCTCCAACAAGCTGTCCATCTTTCTCTTCCTCCATCCCCTGAAGCTGAAGCCTGACTGTGGTGTTCAATAAATTGGAAGTTATAACTCATGTCATTGAGAGTATCCTCCATGCCTCAGGTGGGGCCTGCTGCTCTGTGTACCTGCTGTCAAAGTCCCCTAAGCCCTGCCAGGGTCCTCAGGTCCTCCTGCACCTACCACTGACTGAGGCTGAAGCAAGCAGGTTGGACTTAGGTGCAGGCAAGCCTTGGATGGTAGCTTCCCAGGGCCGGCCCAAGTCTCAGGTAACCAGGGCCAGCTGAGGCTTGCACTGCCTGCAATGGCAGCAGCAGAGTTGTAATGGGGCCATTGCCTTCCCCTGGGCTCCAGTTCACCTCCCACTCCTGAGGACTCCCGGACTGTGAGAGGGGGCAGTTCGGGCTAAGGAAACCCTCTCTAGTGCATGGATTTTCATGCACCATGCCTCTAGTAATAATAATATATATATTTTAATTGACTTAAAAATAGGATTTAAAAAATAAAATAAATTAGAATGATGGAAAAAATAATGTGAAAAGAAATGGAAATTAAAGAAACAGAAAAAGAAAAATAAAGAAAATAAGAGATAACAGCCAAAACCGGTTTGGCTCAGTGGATAGAAGATCGGCCTGCACACTGAAAGGTCCCAGGTTTGATTCCAGTCAAGGGCATGTACCTTGGTTTTGGGCACATCTCCAGTGTGAGGCATGCAGGAGGCAGCTGATCGATGTCTCTCTCTCATCGATGTTTCTAGCTCTCTGTCCCTCTCCCTTCCTCTCTGTAAAAAATCAATAAAATATATATTTAAAAATAGAAAATAAGAGATAACAAAATAATAATAAATAAAAATAAATAAAAATGAAAAAGTGAAGTGTCTTTCCTTTGGCTGGTTTAAGATTCCATTCTTCTGTACTGTCTGTGGTTCCTGTTTCCTGTTGCTGGGATGAAGGCCTCTGCTTAGGCCAGTCCCTGTAGACCCAGGTACTATTCAGATATTTTTTCCCTTTGTGCCACTCAAGGCATAGTCTGGGGGTGGCTGTATTATTTGCCTGGAGACTGCAAGGAGGGGCTATGTATTCAGTAGAAAAAGGTCACCTAGGTCCAACGCACCAGGTATGACTTAGTGACAGATTTGTGACCACCTCTGCCAGGCTCTTTCCTCACTGCAGCCTTTCCCCAGACTCCAGAAGTCTGCACCTCCTCCTGCATCTCAGCCATTGGTAAGTGTCTGTATCCAAAAGGTCCTATGAACTAGGTTCAGTGAACAAAAGCAAATTCCAGAAAGAGGGGAAAGAGCTGTGCCTCTGCCAGGCCCTCTCCTTCCAGTACCATGCAGTCTGGGCAGCCATCCTGACTGCCCCCTCTGGGCTCAGTCTTTCGGGACTATGGACTCAGATGCAGAGTCCCCTGCCACCAGCAGTCCTCAAAACCTCCTTTCCACAGTTACACACTGTGCCTGTCCCAAGGGACGCAGACTCGGTAACATGCAGTTTCCCTCTGACCCTCTGGGCTTGGAGGTATCATAGTTCTCTCCAGCCTAGATCCCTGATTTTACTATTTTACAAGTGTCCTCTGCCCTTCCTGTGAATTGCCTGACCAGATGTGTCTACTTCAATTCAGGGTGGATGTTATTCGATTTAGTTAATATCTGCTCCAGGAAAAGCTTCGGGACACATCCATCTGTTCCACCACCATTTTGTCTCCCTGGACAGACTTTTTAGGTGCCCACAGCCAGGGAGGCTGGAGTCTCAGTGTTTGTGGCTTCATAACTAAGGCAGCTTGTCCCTGGGCATCCCAGGAGGTATCTACAAAGATAGATCAAAGATGTTGAAGATAAGGCTCTTATCACAACTGTTCTCCCCTTCAAAATGGTATGGTCTTTGTGGCAGAGCTGGCTGATCCAGGAGAGATTTCAGCAACAGTAGAGGTTACCCAGCCAGGGGAGCCCGGTCTGCCAGTCCCCAACAGTCCTGTGGAATATAGCTATCCCTCACTCACAAATACAGACACTCTCCGCACAACCATGCACTCTCCTTTTACTCTCTTACTCACACACTATCTTGCAGCCTGCCATCCCATCTGCAGCCATCTTTGATCTACCTTTGTAGTAAGTTTTGAAATTGGGACATATGAGTCATCCAAATTTGTTTTTATTTTTCAAGATTTTTAAAAGCTATTTTAGGTCCCTTGCACTTCTGTATCAGTTGTCAATTTTTGCTAAGAAGCCAGCAGGGATTTTTCTGAGATTGTCTTAATATTGTAGATCAGTTTGGGGAGTATTGCCATCTTAACAATATTAAGTCGTCCAATTTATGAACACAGGATAACTTACCATTTTTTGGGTTTTCAATTTTGGTCAGTGAAGTTTTTAGTTTTCAATGTCCAAGTCTTGTACATTTTTGTTAAATTTGTTTCTAAGTATTATATTCTTTTTAAAATAAATTTGAGGTGACATTGCTTAATAGGATTTTTTGCCTTGATGTTATCTACACTAATAAAAGAGAAACATGCAAATTGACCATCCCTCCACTATGCCCACCAGCCAATCAGGAGTGAGTATGCAAATTAACCCAACAAAGATGGAGGTGGCCATGGAGCTGGAGTGAGCAGGAGGCTGTTGCCCCCGGTGATGGAGGAAGCCAAGCTTCCAGCCTGCCCTGGCCTCCACTCAAGGAGGGGCTGGAAAAAAAAATGGAAGGGCTGGGAGCCTGGATTGCCAGGGGATGTATCCAGCCAGAAAATTGCACTCAGCCCTTTACCCAGGCTGGTCATGCCCCCATGGAGTAAGAGTGCTGGAGGGTGTGGCCAGCCTGCAAACAACCATTAGCCCCTCACCTAGGCTGGCCAGGCATCCCAGCAGGGACCCTTACATTGAAGGGGATGTGGCCAGCTTGAAAACAGTCCTCAGCCCCTCACTCAGTCTGGCCATGCTCCCCCCTCAGTGGAGACCCTCATCCCATGGGGGCATGACCAGCCTGAAAACGACCACAGGCCCCTCACCCAGGCTGCCCCATGCCTCAAGTGAACCTCCGCCCTGATCCAGGACACCCTTCAGGGAAAACCAGCCAGTTCCTACCCATGCACCAAGCCTTTACCTACAATAATAAAAGGGTAATATGCTAATTAGACTGGGAGACCTTCTGGACATTCTTCTGGACAAAGCCATGGTGGCGGGGCGGAGGTAGAGGCAGTTAGAGGCCAAGAGGGAAGGGCATTTGTGGGTGATCAGGCTGGTGGTGGAGCCACTGGGGGTGATCAGGCCAGCAGGGGGGCAAGCTGTGGATGAGAAAGCCATTAGTGAGGGTCAGTTGAGGGTAATCAGAACAGCAGGGGGGTCGTTTGGTGTTAGCAGGACAGCAGTGGGGCAGATGGAGGTGAGGAGGCCAGCAGGGGGCGGGCATTTGAGGACAAGAAGGCAGACAGGGGAGGCAGTTGGGGGTGATCAGGCTGGCAAGAAGAGTGGTTAGGGGCAATCAGGCAGGCAGGCAGGTGAGCAATTAAGAGCCAGCAGTCCCGGATTGTGAAAGGGATGTCCAACTGCCAAAGATCCTAAACTACAGGCCAAGATCCTTGATGTCAGTTTAGGCCTGATCCCTGTAAACTGGCAGTAGGACATCCTTTAAGGGGTCCCAGATTGGAGATGGTACAGGCTGGGCCGAGGGACATCCCCCTCCTGTGCACAAATTTCACGCATCAGGCCACTAGTTATAAATAAAATTGTCTTTTAAATTTTCTTTTGGCTGATAACTACCAAAGAAATTGAAGCAGTGATCAAAAATCTTCCAGCAAACAGAAGCCTTGGTCCAGATGGCTTTACAGGGGAGTTCTACTAAGCCTTAAAAGAAGAACTAAAACCTATCCTCCTCAGACTATTCCAAAAAATTCAAGAGGAAGGAATACTTCCAAACTCTTTCTATGGAGCCAGATGTGCCCTACTTCTAAAATCAGATAAAGACACCCCCCAAAAAGAGAACTACAGGCCAAGATCCCTGATGAACATAGATGCTAAAATCCTCAACAAAATTCTAGCAAATTGGATTCAGCACTACATTAGAAAGATCATACACCATGACCAAGTGGGATTTATTCCATGGATGCAAGGATGGTACAATATCCGCAAATCAATAAATGTAATACATCATATAAATAAATTGAGAGACAAAAATCACATAATCATATGAATCGATGCAGAAAAAGCATTTGACAAAACCCAACACCCTTTTTTTGTGATAAAAACAAAAGTGGGAATAGAGGGATCATACCTCAACATAATAAAAGTCTTTTATGACAAACCCATAGCCAACATCATACTTAATAGGCAAAAATTAAACTCATTTCTCCTAAGAATGAGAACAAGACAGTGATGCCCACTTTCACCACTCCTGTTCCATATAGTATTGGAAGTGCTAGCTATAGCGATCAGAGAAGAAAGAAAAGGCATCCACATTGGAGAAGAAGAAGTAAAACTTTCCTTTTTCACAGATGACATGATACTATACATGGAAAACCCCAAAGACTCCATCAAAAAACTACTAGACCTAATAAATGAATTTGGCGATGTAGCAGGATACAAAATGAACACCAAGAAATCTATGGCCTTTTTATACACCAACTAATGGCCTGTTGCACAATATTTGTGCATGGGGGGCTCCCTCAGCCCAGCCTGCACCCTCTCCAATTGGGGCCCCATTGGGAGATAGCTGACTGCCAGTTTAGGCGAATCCCACAGGTATTGGGCCTAAACTGGCAGTCGGACATCCCTCTCGCAATCTAGGAATGCTGGCTCCTAACCACTCACCTGCCTGCCTGCCTGATCACCCTTAAATGCCTCTGCCTGACTGCCTGATTGTCCCTAACCCCTCTGCTTGCCTTTCCAATTGCTCCTAACTGACTCTGCCTGTCTGATAACCCCTAACTGCCCTCCCCTGCCAGTCTAACCTCTCCCCTGACTGCCCTCCCCTGCCAGCCGGTTGCCTCAACTGCCCTTCTCTGCCAGCCTGATCTTGCTCCCCAAAGCCCTCCCCTGCTGTCCTGATCTCACCCCAAACTGCCCTCCCCTGCCAACTTGATCTCGCCTCTAACTGCCTTAAAACACCTCCTCAGCCCCCACCTTAGGTTTAGCTTTTGCAGTTCACCCATACTAGGTTCTGATTTTTCAATATCTATGCCAGTCAGCGTCAAAAGCTCTGCCTCCTAGGCAGCCATTGGGCCCTCACAGTTCACCCAGATTTGGTTCTGATTGTTTCCTTTGTCCGGTTAGGGAATTTTTAGTTGTCATTTCTTCAAATAGGTTTTCAATTCCTCGTGTGCTCTCTTTCTCTTCTATCCCTATGATGTGATTGTTGGTATGCTTGATGTTGTTCCAGAGGCTCCTTAAACTACACTCATTTTTTTTCTTTTTTGCTCTTCTAATTGGATTTTATTCTTCCTTATCTTCTAAGTTGCTGACTCGATCCTCTGCTTCATCTAATCTTCTAATTGTATGGAAAAGCTACTAGAAATGGCTTAGGTGGGCCTGGAGTTTCACCATGCTCAAAAGGAAAACATCTTTGGGTCCTCAGCGAACTCACCTGCCTGCTTAAAGTAATTGTTGATAGAAATGTATTTATTGGCATTTTATTATTCATGTTTTTAAAATTTTTTCTTCTTCTTAAAGAAGAGCCTTTAACATCTTATGTAATACTGGTTTGATGGTGATAAATTCCTTTAGCTTTTTCTTGTCTCTGAAGCACTTTATCTGTCCTTTGATGCTAAAGGACAGCTTTGGTGGGAATAGTAATCATGATTGTAGGTCCTGCTTTTCATCACTTTGCATATTTTGTGCCAATCCCTTCTAACCTGCAAAGTTTCTGTTGAAAAATCAGCAGGAAGTCTCATGGGAGCTCCCTTGTAGGTAACTGTTTTTCCTCTTGCTGCTTTGAAGATTCTCTTTTTTTTCTTCATCCTTTGTTGTTTTAATTATGATGGGCCTCTTTGGGTTCCTCTTGTTTGGGACTCTCTGTGCTTCCTGGAATTTTATGTCTATTTCCTTCACCATGTTAGCAAAGTTTTCTGTCATTATTTTTTCAAATGGGCTTTCAATCCCTTGCTCTTTATCTTCTCATTCCAGTACTCCTAAATTGGAAATTTTGGTACACTTGAACTTGTCCCAGAAATTTCCTACACTATTTTCATTTTTATTTATTTATTTATTTATTTATTTATTTATTTGGATTCTTTTTGCTGTTCTGATTGTTTTTTTTCTGCTTCCTTATCTTCAAAATTGCTGATTTGGTCCTCTGCTTCATCTACTCTACTGTTGATTCCCTATAATATATATTTCATTTCAGGGAGAACCCAAGATGGCGGCATAGGTAAACACCTACACTGCTGCCTCGCACAACAATTTCAAAACTACAACTAAAAGACAGAACGGACATCATCCAGAACCACAGGAAAGCTGGCTGAGTGTAAGTTCTACAGCTAGAAGGAAAGAGAGGAGCTCACAGAAACCCAGAGGAGCTGCAAAAAGCTGAGGTACGGAGACGTGCGCGCTGAGAGACCGGGTGCTGGAGTACCTGGCTGGCTTTCTCTGGCAGGAGAGAAACGGAGACTCCCAACGGCATTAAACCCCTTATCTTACGACACTAAACCCCAGATCCAGCCAAAACTCATATGGGAGGAGTTTGGACTATGAAAAGGGAGAGGTGTATGGAAATTTAGGGGAGTCGCAAAAGATCAGAGTACTACTGGCGCACATGGCACTGCGCAGAGGACAGACTGCTGATTGTGCCACTGGCTTTCCTGAGTGGGCGGGAGAGAGACCCTCCAAATTGTGCCACTTCTGACTCCACTAAGCCCCTGTTTCGGGCAAAACCCTGGAGACCTAGACTCGTGTGGTCCTGGTGCTCCGGGGAGCTGGAAAGGCAGCAGTCTAGAGGCACTGGGGGTGCGTGTGCACAAGGACCGCCTCAGCGATTACCCAGTCACGCATGACTCAGGGGCCGTGGAGGGCGGGGCCAACTGGAAGGCAAGGCAGTCCATTAAGCCCTGAGACTCCACCCATCCCAAGCTCAACAGAGGCTTCTTCGGTTTTGCAAGTCTAGTATCATAAGGATGAATTCAACACAGAAGTTTCCCCGGCATAGTGAAAATGCTGAGAAAAGGGAAGGGATCACAAACAAAAGAAATGGAGGGAAAAAAATGACTGGATATAGAGTTCAAAACCACACTTACAAGGTTTTTCAAGACTATGCTAGAAAAGTTGGATAAAGTTAGCAAGAGCCAAGA
Organism: Lasiurus cinereus; assembly: GCA_011751065.1. Lineage (NCBI taxonomy): Eukaryota > Metazoa > Chordata > Mammalia > Chiroptera > Vespertilionidae > Lasiurus > Lasiurus cinereus. The sequence goes on along the minus strand of JAAGEH010000031.1, from coordinate 16,550,341 downwards.
GGAGATGAAAAAGGACCAACTAGAGATGCAAAAAAGCCAACTAGAGATGATAAAGGACCAAATAGAAATTAAACATACACTGACTAAAATAAAAAATATTATACAGAGTCCTAACAGCAGATTAGAGGAAGGCAAGAATCAAAAATTTGAACTATAAAGAAGCAGAAAACATTCAACTGGAAAAGCAAGAAGAGAAAAGAATCCAAAAATGTGAACATAATGTAAGGAGATTCTGGGACAGCTTCAAGTGTACCAACATCAGAATTGTGGGGGTGCCAGAAGAAGAGAGAGAGCAAGATACTGAAAACCTGTTTAAAGAAATAATGACTGAAAACTTCCCACATCTGGTAAAAGAAATAGACTTACAAGTCCAGGAAGCACACAGAACCCCATATAAAAGGAATCCAAAGAGGACCACACCAAGACACATCATAATTAAAATACCAAGAGCAAAAGACAAAGAGAGAATATTAAAAGCAGCAAGACAAAAACAGTTCATTACCTACAAGGGAGCACCCATATGACTGTCAGCTGATTTCTCAACAGAAACGATGCAGGTCAGGCGGGAGTGGCAAGAAATATTCAACGTGATGAATAGCAAGTACCTACAACCAAGAATAATCTATCCAGCAAAGCTATCATTCAGAATTGAAGGGCAGATAAAGAGCTTCACAGATAAGAAAAAGCTAAAGGAGTTCATCAACTCCAAACCAGTATTATATGAAATGCTGAAAGGTACTCTTTTAGAAGAGGAAGAAGAAAAAGGTAAAAGACAAAAAATTATGAACAACAAATACATATCTATCAACAAATGAATCTGAAAGTTAAGTGAATTAAAAATTTGATCAACAGAATAAACTGGTGAATATAATAGAATCAGGAGCACAGAAAGGGAGTGGACTGATAATTCTCAGGGGGAAAGGGGTAAGGGGTGTACAGGGAGAGATTGGACAAAAATCATACACTTATGGATGATATCAATGGGAGGGAGGTAAGGGCAGAGGGAATGGTGGGAGTTGGGTGGAGGGGTGCTATGGAGGGGAAAAAAGAGAAACAAATGTAATAATCTGAACAATAAAGATTTAATTAAAATATATATATATATTTCATTTCTGTTAGTGTATTCTTCATTTCTAACTTTTTTATGTTTTCTATCATAATTTTTGTTTCCTATCTCTTTGTTGAAGTTCTTACTAAATTCCTCTCTTCTACCCATAAGTGAATTGAGCATTCTTATAACCAGTATTTTGAACTCTGCATCTAGTAGATTGCTTATCTTCATTTTATTTTGTTCTTTTTCTGAATTTTTATTCTGTTCTTTCATTTAGGACATGTTTATTTGTTTCCTTACTTTGGTTGCCTCCCTGTGTTTGTTTCTATGTAATAGATAGAGCTCCTATATCTCTCAGTCTTGGTAGAATGGCCTTATGTAGTAATTATCCTGTAGAAGTCAGTAACGCAGCCTTCCCAATCACACAAGCTAGATGCTCCAGGTGCAACCCCCATGTGGACTGTGTTCACCCTCCTGTTATCATTGAGCCTTGGTTGCTGTTGGCATATTAATGGAAGGGATTTACCCCCAGACCAACAGGCTGTGAAGACTGGCTGTGACTACAGTGGAGGATCTGCTGTTCAAGAGCCAACTCCTTAGAGCAGGACTTGCTTCAGTGAGGCTTCAGGGCCTGCCAAGTCTGCCCCTTGAGAATATCATTGGTGGAGGTGGTTGGGTTGTAATCCATTGTGATCTGAAGGTGACCACTGGGTTCACTAGCTCTGGAGATTCCTGAGAGGTGCAAGGTCAGCTACTGCTTGTGTTCTACCTGTGGCCTCCTGGCATGAGCTACCAAGTGATTTGAGATGGTTGATAATTATGCTTGCCTTGAGGTGCCCAGGGAGAGAGTCCAAGGTGGAAACTAAGGGTGCCAGCCACTAGTGCCAGGCCTGGGGTCACTTAGCAAGAGGTACAGGGTATGCAAAAGCCAGATACTGCTTGGTTGAGAGATTTTAGGAAAGTCAGCAGCATGAGCCAAGATGGACCATCCGTAGGAAAAAGCCACTGAAAAGGACATGGGTGGGCCTGCCAGTTGGGTGGGACCACATCTGAGGGAATCACTAAGGTGGGGTTAACAGTGTTAGTCAAGTAGCCAAGTTGATGGGCACTTAAATATGGTGCCCACCTGCTGGCTCTGTAGGTCACGGGACGGGGGGCTAAGAAAAGGAACAGTGGCCTCTGCCAGCACTTCTGTCTGGTAGAAAGCTGCCCCTCCAGCTCTCATCTTGATGCCACACAATTCAGATACTCCCATGTGTTCCTGATGTCCTTTATTTTTTGGAGAATTTGTGAAGAATTGGTGTTAATCATTTTTTTTAATTTGGTGAGCCCTGGCTGGTGTGGCCCACTTAGTTGGGCATTGTCTCAAGCACTTAAAAGTTGCCCATTCGATTCCTGGTCAGGGTGCATGCCAGAGTTGTGGACTGATCCCCAGTAGGTGGCACGCAGGAGGCAACTGAACTACGTTTCTCTCTCACATTGATGTTTCTCTCTCTCCCTCTTTTTCTCTCTATCTTTAAAAAGTAATACAATATTTTTAAACATTAATAAAGTAAAAGTTTGGTGAAATTAATTAGCCAAGCCATCTATTCCTGCCTTTTTCTTTGTGGGAAGTTTTTTTGTTTTTGTTTTTGTTTTTTTACTGCAAATTCAATCTCTTTATTCAGATTTTCTATTTCTTCTTGAGTCAGTTTCAATAGTGTATACCTTTCTAGAAATGTTTATTTATCTAAATTGACCCAAAATTGTTCATATTTTCTAGTTTCTTCTATAATCTTTTTAAAATTTTGGAGATGATCTTTCATTCTTGATAAATTGAGTCTTCTCTCTTTTTTTCTTGGTTGGTCTAGTAAAGTTTTGTTAGCTTCATTGATCTTTGCAACAAACCAACTTTTGGTTTTATTGATTTACTTTATTGTTTTCCTATTCTCTATTCCATTTATCACTACTCTAATCTTTGTTATTTCTTTATTTCTGCTTGTTTAGGGTTTTAGTCTTTTCTTCTAATCTCTTAAGATGAAGGGTTAATTTATTGATTTGAAATATTTTTTCTTCTTAATATAGATGTTTATAGCTATAACTATCCCTCTAAGCACTGCTTTTACGCCATCCTCTAAGTTTAGGCATGTTGTACATTCAATTTCATTATCTTAAACTATTTTCTAATTTTCCTATATTTCTCCTTTATGTATTGGTTATTTAGGTATTTTTTTAAATGTTCACCTATTTATAAATTTCCCAAATTTTCTTCTGTTATTTATTTCTATTTTCATTCTATTGTGGTCAGAAAACCAGTATCTGTGGTCATAATACTGTGATATTTATATAACTTTAATCCTTTAAATTCTTTTGAGACTTGTGTTGAGGCATAAGATGTGATCTATCCTGGAGAATGTTCCTTGTGTCCTGGAGGAAAATATATTTTTTTGCTGTTTGGGGATAGAGTTTTCTATAGATGACTTTTAGGTTGAATTTGTATAGAATGAAATAGTCTTCTATTTTCCGTGTGGATTATCTGTCTAGTTGTTCTATTTTTTGATGAAAGTTGGGTGTTAAAATCTCCAGTGATTATTGTTGAATTGTTTATTTCTTCTTTCAATTCTGTTTTTTTTCGCATCATATATTTTAGGGCTCTGTTGTTAGATACATATATGGGATATACTCTTGAAGGTTGCTCAGCTCCCATCTATGCCAAGGTAATAAGATAATGTATTCAAACCTCAGGAAGAGATTTAACCAGGTCTCTTCATGTAGTTTTGTGAACAACATGGAAACAATACTGATTATTGGATTATATAATTCTGTGGGTTTGTAATAAGCTGAATGATTGGGCTATAAATGTGCTAATTAGTGGGTTTATGTCAATCTGAAGGTCTCTGTTTTTCAGCTCATCCTGTTCAAATTTTTAATCGATGACTTAGGTAAATTTTTAAAAGGTTTGTATATTAAGTCTATAGATGACAAGAACTGAGAGTGATAGAAAATATAGTGGCTGCCAGAATCAGGGTAAGAAACTACCTTTAAAATTTGTGAACATGGGCTGGATCTAACAACTTGCAATTTACAAGGGCTAGGTGTATTCACTCAGCATTAAGTGCCATATTGAATACAGTAATAGCCTCCTATCCTTTTCTCCTCCAATAAATTGCATTAGTACAAGGTAGGGGTATGAGGTTGAACATCTAGGAATCATAATTAATAATGAGATTATTGTGCCTAGCCCAGTGCCTGACAATAACTAGTGGAAGAAGGGGAAAAAAAGGAAGGAGAAAAGGAATAAAGATTGGTGTAGCTGTGAAGACAGCTACTATAATTTATGTTGAATTAATAGGAGTTTATTTTCTCAAGAAAACACACAGCAATGAAGTTCCTGGGAGTGGGAAGAGTAGTTGGAAAGTAGGGAACTCCTTGTGGTCCAAAGTTTGCCACACTTTCCCTCTTTGTTCCAGGGCATAGGATGTCACTAGAACCGATACTGGTGGGGCAAGCTGCTGATGGTAAAAAATTTACTCTGTGATCCTCCAAACACACCTAAAATAGCACATGTTTTAAGAGAGAGAGATGAACAAAGAGTTTGCTCTGAGATCAGTACTCAAAAATGAAAGAATCATACTGGACCCTTCTTTCATGATCTACACTAGCCCTGTTCATACCACCCTTTCCCTCTCATTACAATTACAATTTGAATGATTGCAATAGCCTCGTCTTTGCTCTTCTTTACCTCTGTTCTAGCCCCGAATCTAATCTATCCTCCTGACTATAGTCAGAGGACTCTTTTAAAAAAGCAATTCTATTTCCAGTAACTTTTTGTTTAAAGCTCTTTACTGAAAGGCTATACTGTTACTGTTAGTCTCTGTGTAGTCTTTCTCCTCCTCTTCTCCTGAACCATGGACACCTCACCCCCTCTATTCCTCCCAAAATAAGATTCTGTCTTTTTCTGCCTCTCCCATTGTGAAGGGACTCTTCTCTGAAAAAATAACATTTCATAGGCTTCCTTCACTGCAAGGGAATGACACAACTTCCCATTAAAATCCCTAGGTAAGAGTGACCTACCCAGTCCCAGCACCCACAGCTAGCCAGAGAGAAAGCCAAGGGGAGAAAGAGATATAGCAGCAGGGGTGGGTAGTCTCCCTGAAGGGCCTACCTTTGGGAGAGAATCCCTGAGATGCAGGTGGCAGGAGAGTGACGGAGCATGTGGAGGATCTTCACTACAGGGTGACCACAGTGCTGATCAGCTGTGTCAACCTGCGCAAAAGCTTTGAACAAACAAAAAAGGCCTGATGTCACCATGCTTGCCAGCAAGTATTGAGCAAAGAAAATTCAGCCCAAGGTTTGAAGAAATCTCAGCCTTTGTCTCTAGGCCATTAGGAGTCTATTTGGCTGGTTAAAATAGGACACATGATTCCCATTGTACCTGCAGAGTTGGGGCCATGGAGGAAAGAGAACCACAGTAGGAGAGAGGTAACTGAATTTCTGGTTGCAGCTCTAGTATTAGTTGGCTGTGTGACTGTGTCACAGACCTTGGCTTCTCTGTGTCTGAGTCATCACTTGTACAAGGGAAGTGGAAATGTAGGGCATAGGCTCTCTCTGCCTCTTCTGATTAAGTGGCTGTGAAAATCATTTGGCTAGACAAAGCCTCACGTTCCTGTTGTGGGGCGACTTCCACAACCAGTTGCAAATGACCACAGAGGCTGCTAAGTTGGTAATAAGCAAGCAAGATTTATTGAGCTGGCCAGCCAGCAGCAGCTGTGAGGGCACCACATGCAGGTGCAGTCCACACACTCACAACTGAGCTGTCTCAGGGGTATGCAGCCCTTTTAAAGATCCAAACCACATTTTTTTCCTTGTTCTAAAATCCGCAAACAGCCACCGAGGGGGTCGGTGGGTTTCAGTGGGCCACAACGGTTCCTGTTGACTGCTCCTTATCTCCCAACCACCCCCTGATAGATGTTGGAATGTGGACCTATCCTGTGAAAACAAATTGTAAAACTGAGCAAAGTTAATCATCTGTAAAGGTCATCTTCAGTATCAACTTCTGGAGCGACTGAGTCAACAGGAATCAATCTCTTATGGTTCTGGTCCTTAGTCACAGGAGAATAAACTTTGTGATGTGGGATGGATTTATGTGAACTTCCAGGTCAAACAGCAGTTTTTACCTGAGATGAATGCTCTTAAGGTCCTATTTCAGTTCCTCCTCTGTAAACTAGGGACAGCAGCATTGCCCATCTCAAAAGATTGCTGCAGATACTTGTACAGAAGTCAGCAAGCAACCTTAGGAAACACTCCATAAACAATAGCTATTTGCATCTCATCAGAGATCCTCATTCTGCAGAGTTTGAGCTGTTGAACAGTGTGACCTTTTGTGTCTATCATTGGTCCCAGTGCTCAAGTCACTGAAATCTGGCTTTTAATTCCAAAGGAAGCATGACATTCTGAGGATGAGAAGATGTGGTTTGCAGGTTGCCTGAGACAACCCTTCAGAATATATGCAGATAAATGCAAGTGATGTGTGATTCCATGCAAATGCCCTCTTCATTTTCAAGCACCCTTGGGCACACTGCAGTAGAGACCAATGCTCCCTGGCTCCTGAGGCTACCTGCCCCCAATTCTGCATACAACAGAGTAAGCACTATGGGGGGGGGGTAGAGGGGGAGGAGGGGGAGAAGGAAAATAATTTCCCTCTATTTTTCTAGGTTCTTGGTTGAGATTCTCTGTAATAAAGGACAGTTAACAGAAGAAAACCAAACAAATTTAACATGTATACCTCCTATATACTGGGAAGAGATCCAGGAAAACTGAGTAACTCCCCAAAGTGACCCAAGCCACCACCTTAAATATCATCTCCAGTAACTAAAATAAAAATAAGATGCTTGGAGGTGCAATTATGGTAAATTACCAGGCAAAGCACAGTGAACAGGGTAAAGCTGTTATGTAGGTTTAAATTCTTGCCTTTCCCATTATGAATCTCTTGAGATTTACTAATCTTTCTCTTTAAGATACAGAGGGAGACACAATTTTCTTACAAATGGAAATTTCTCATTAATTAATGTAAACATCTCTTGCAAAAGAGTAACTTCTGCTCAGTTTTTGGAGCTTTACCTATGTCTGCTGTTTTTTTTTGTTGTTGTTGTTGTTTTGTTTTTTTTTTAAAGAATCAACCTGAAGTAATCGTTATTCCAAACAGGAATACAGGGGTGGAGAAAAGTAGGTTTTCAGTTGTTCATATGGAAAATACAATAATTAATAAATAGTAATACAAGAATAAACTGTTTCATGTACTCACAATTGTAAACCTACTTTTGCCCACCCTGTATTTTAGCGTGGCAAATTCTGCTACATTTCTATGGCCACCCTCAGGGAGCCAGAGACAAGATGATCCAGGGCCAAGGTAAGGAGGCAGCAAGTCCAAGTGCCTTCCCACCCCCAGCCTCTGGGTGTTCAACCAGTCAACAGGAAATGTAGCACATCCATTGATCTCTCACCACAGACCTGGCTTCCTTGGCTTCTCTGCTGGCTTTACATGGGAACCTGTGAAAAGGGGGCCCTGGTTTGTCACCTTTCAAGGCCACTGATGGTGTTTCAAGTAACATTGTTAACAGAGCAACTAGAACTGGCCCGATGGAGGATTGTCATCTGATCTGGGGCTGCCACCAGTACTTCCCCATCCATTTTTTATTTATTCATCCATACATTAATTCCAAAATATTTAACTGCCACTTATCCTGTGCTTGGCCATACACGAGGTTCTGTAGGGTACTCAGCAAAGAGAAAAACAGGCAAGGGCCTTGACCTCAGCAGCTTACAGTCTAGTGAGCAGGTTGGAGGGGAGCATTTATGAAGAAACACACAGATGTGATAAACAGAAGAAAGTATGTCAGGATATTGAGAATACCTCTAAGACAGAGTAGGAGGATAGGAAAGAACTCTGAGGAAATGTTAAATCCTGACCCTGAAGAAGAGAAGGTTTCAGCCAGAGAGTTGGGTACCAAAAGGCAAGGTCTGTCTGTCCCTACCCTGAGGCAAGGTCATTTCCAAGCTCCCTTTCCTTGGCAGAGTCAGGTTCTCTGAGATCTCAATGCCTGTTGGCTTCTATTTGTCAAACTCTGACTGCTGCCACCCAGATTGTTCCATGTCCAGCCCTCAGACTGCATGCATCAGAGTTGGCTAGAAAACTAGATAAAATATAGATGCCTGGGCCGCACCATCCCCTGGTGACTTGGATTAAACAGGTTAGGGTAGAACCCAAGACTTTTCATTTATTTATTTTTACTTTTTAACTTTTATTTTTTGATTATTTGGGAGATGTTGATTAATAAGACTATACAGATTTTAAGTGTAGATTTCTATGGTACATGATCTGTATATAGCTTTGTGTGCCAACCATCCAAACTCAAATCATCTTCTCTCTCTCTCTCTCTCTCTCTCTCTCTCTCTCTCTCTCTCTCTCCTGTGAAAAGTGGACCCTAGTTTGTTACCATTCAAGGCCACTGACGGTGTTTCAAGTAACATTGCTAACAGAGCAACTATAACTGTGAAAGGGTGCCCTGGTTTGCATGTATCTGACCAAATTTCCCAGCACCATTTATTAAAGATGCTGTTTTGACTCCATTGTATGTTCTTGCATCCTTTGTCAAATATTAATTGAGCATAATGGCTTGGGTCAATTTCTGGGTCCTCTGTTCTGTTCCATTGGTCTATATGTCTGTTCTTTTTTTTTTTTGTGATTTTTTTTCTTCTTTTATTTATTTATTTATTTATTTATTTATTTTTATTATTATTTTTTTTATTAATTTTTATTAATTTTTTATACATATCTCCCCATTGCCCCCCCTCCCTCCCAGGCGTACCCCGACCCCCCAGTGTCTGTGATGATTGGTTATGTTTATAAGCATGCATACAAGTCCTTTGATCACTTCTTTACCTCACCTAACTTTAATCTTTCTGCTATAATTTCACAGTCTGTTTGATGCTTTATGATTTTTGTCCTCCTGAGAATTATCAGTCTACTCCCTTTCTGTGCTCCTGATTCTATTATATTCACCAGTTTATTCTGTTGATCAGATTTTTAATTCACTTAATTTTTAGATTCACTTGTTGACAGATGTGTATTTGTTGTTCATAATTTTTTGTCTTTTACCTTTTTCTTCTTCCTCTTCTAAAAGGGTACCTTTCAGCATTTCATATAATACTGGTTTGGAGTTGATGAACTCCTTTAGCTTTTTCTTCTCTGTGAAGTTCTTATGCCAGTACCAGGCAGTTTTCAGAACTATAGCTTGGTAATATAGCTTGATATCTAGTAATGTGATCCCTCCAACTTTGTTCTTCTTTCTCAGGATTGCTGTAGCTATTCGGGGTCTTTTTTTATTCCAGATTAATTTTTGGAGAGTTTGTTCTAGATCTTTGAAATATGTCATTGGTATTTTAATGGGTATTTCATTGAATCTGTAGATTGCTTTGGGTAGTATGGACATTTTAATGATGTTGATTCTTCAAATCTATGAACATGGTATGTTCTTCCATTTGTTTATGACTTCCTCTATCTCTTTTCAATGTCCTGAAGTTTTCTGAGTACAGGTATTTTATGTCCTTGGTTAAGTTTATTCATAGGTATCTTAATTTTTTTGGAACAATGGTAAATGGATTTTTTTTTCATTTCTCCTTCTATGGGTTCATTATTGGTGTATAAAAAGGACATAGATTTCTTGGTGTTAATTTTGTATCCTACTACATTGCCAAATTCATTTATTAGGTCTAGTAGTTTTTTATGGAGTCTTTGGGTTTTTCTATGTATAGTATATTTGCCAATGATATTTCCAATAAGGGTTTACTCTCCAGAATTTTCAGAGAACTCATACAACTTAACAAAAGGAAGATAAACGATCCAATCAAGAAATAGTCAAAGTATCTAAATAGACACTTTTTGAAGGAGGACATACAGAAGGCTCAGAGACATGAAAACATGCTCAAAGTCACTAATCATCTGAGAGATGCAAATCAAAACAACAATGAGATACCATCTCACAACTGTCAAAATGGCTATCCTCCACAAACAATAAGTGTTTGCAAAAATGAGGAGAAAAAGGAACCCTCGTGCACTGCTGGTGGGAATGCAGACTGGTGCAGCCACTGTGGAGAACAGTAGGGATTTTCCTCAAAAAGTTAAAAATGGAACTCCCATTTGGCCCAGTAATCTCACTTCTAGGACTATCTCCCAAGAAACCAGAAACACCAATCAGAAAGGATATATGCACCCCTATGTTCAGAGCAGCACAATTTACAATAGCTAAGATTTGGAAACAGCCCAAGTGCCCATCAGCAGATGAGTGGATTAAAAAACTATGGTACATCTGCACAATGGAATACTATGCTGCTATTAAAAAGGAGGAACTTTTACCATTTGTAACAACATGAATGGAACTGGAATGCATTATGCGAAGTGAAATAAGCCAGTCGGAGAAAGATAAATATCACATTATCTCATTCATATAATGATCAACGTAATTTGATGAACAAGAATAGATCTATCTAGAGACAAATGGTAGGGATTAGAGAGCAACCAAAAAACTTATATGCATGCACATAAGCATAAGCAATGGACACAGACACTGGGGCAGTGAGAGCTTGCCCAGGCTGGGAAGGGATGGAGGAGGGGTTCAGTTGGGGAAGAAGGAGACATATATAAAACTTTAGACAATAAAAAAAAATGAGATAAAGTAAAAATGAGTTGAATTTTGTTTTGTTGAATAAAAAATGAAAAAAAAAGGTTTTGCTAAATACTTTGCCTTCATTATAGCTTATGCTATTTAATAAAAAAGTAATATGCAAATTGACCATACCTCCACCACACCCACAAACCATGCCCAGCAGCCAATCAGGAGTGAGTATGCAAATTAACTCAACCAAAATGGGTGCAGCCATGGAGTGAGCAGGAGGCTTGAGTTTCCCCAGCAATGGAGGAAGCTAAGCTTCCTACACACCCTAGATGGCTCCAGACTCCACTCAAGGCTACAAGTTTCAATTATAGAAGATAAATAAATTCCAACAAAAATGGCTATGGCCATGGAGCAAGTAGGAGGCTAGGGTTTCCCTGGCAATGGAGGAAGCCAAGCTTTCTGCCTGCCCTGGACTGCCCTGGCTCTGCTCAAGGATACAAAGTTTCAATTATAGAAGATAAATAAATCCCAGATATCAGGGCCTCCATGGGGCGTGGCCAGACTGCAAACCACCACTGGCCTCTCACCCAGGCTGCCCTATGCCCCAAGAGAACCCTCACCCTGATCTGGGACACCCTTCAGGGCAAACCAGCTGGTCCCCACCCATACACCAGGCCTCTATCCTATCTAATAAAAGAGTAATATGCAAATTGACCATCACTCCAACACACAAGATGGCTGCCCCCATGTGGTCAAAGATGGCCAGCAGGGGAGGGCACAGGTCTGCAAGGGAGGGCAGTTGTGGGTGATCAGGCCATCAGGGGTAGGCACTTGGGAGGGACCAGGCCCGCAAGGCAGGGCAGTTGGGGGCAATCAAGCCTGCAGAAGAGGGCTATTAGGGGTGACTAGGCTGGCAGAGGAGGAAAGTTGGAGGTGACTGGGCCTGCAGGGAAGGGCAATTGCAGGGGGACCCAGGCCTACAGGGGAGAGCAGTTGGGGAGGACCAGGCCTGCAGGGGAGAGCAGTTAAGGGCAAACAGGCTGGCAGGGGAGCAATTAGGCATCAATCAGGCTGGCAGGGGAGTGGTTAGGGGGTGATTAGGCTGGCAGGCAGAAGCAGTTAGGGGCAATCAGGAAAGCAGGCCAGCAAACAGTTGGGAGTCAGCAGTCCTGGATTGTGAGAGATACATTCAACTGCCTGTTTAGGCCCGATCCTCCAGGGATCGGGCCTAAACAGGCAGTCAGACATCCCTTGAGGGGAACCAGATTGGAGAGGGTGCAGGCTGGGCTGAGGGACACACACCCCTGTGCACAAATTTTGTTCACCAGGCCTCTAAAGTTTTCTTAATAAAAACATGTATCTTATGTTAATTTTACATATAAAAACATATTGAATAGCTATGGTTAATTTTTAGATTTACTAATTCTAATTTTTCCCTAAATTAGCACTATTATTTGTGTATCTAACTCTTTGAAATAAAATTTTAAAATAATAATTAAAAAAATAAATAAAAATAAAATGTATGTGTTTATAACATCGTGAATATACTAAATTGCCACCAAATTATACAGTTTAAAATGGTTATTATGTGAATTTTTTTTCTCCAAGGGCAAAACAAAATTAAAAAATCAGAGAAAAAAGAATGTGTTTATAATTTGTGTCAATTTCACTAATCACAGTATGGTACACTGGAAAGTACCTAGGACTCAGCTCTCTGACTAGTCAGTTCCGTGACCTTGAACAAGTCAGCTCACACCTCCAAATATCCATTTTCCTATATATACAAAAAAAAAATAAAGACGGGGGTGGAGATAGACTAAATGGATGATTTCTAGTTGCCCCTTCAGACTCTAAAGGTCTGTGGTCTCTTTGTTTCCTCTGTGGCAGAACAGGCACTGGTCTTTATTGCCCTCTTGTGGGAAAGCTGAACTATTACAATCATTATATTTATACAAGATTTCAGAATAATAGGTTTATTAAAAATAACAAAAAACAAATCATTTATTTGACATCATTCAGAAAAAGAACGTGGATGAATAAATATTTTGCTTTCTACCAATTTTTTTATCATGATGACACAAATTTAGACATAATTTCTCTAAGTAAAAAAATAATATATATATAGTCTCAGTAGAGGTGAGGAACAAAAAACAGGTTAAGTAGGCATTTCTCTCCCCCTGACCCTAGTTTTCTATTTTATTAGAACACAACCCTTTCAATAATCTGTCAGTATTTATTTATTTTTATTTTTTTAATTTTAAATTCTTTATTGTTTAAAGTATTACATATGTATGTCTCCTTCCCATTGACTTCTCCCCAGATGTTCCCAACCCCCAGCACATTCCCTCACCTCCCTACTGTCTGTGTCCATGGGTTATGCTTATACACATGCATACAAGTCCTTGGGTTAATCTTTTACCCCTTCCCCCTCCCCTGCGTTCCCGCTGAGATTGGACAGTCTGTTAGATGCTTCTCTGTCTCTGGTTCTATTTTTGTTCATCAGTTTATGTTGTTCATTGTATTCCACAAATGAGTGAGATTATGTGATATTTATTTTTCTTCAACTGGCTTATTTCGATTTATCTAATAGGGGTTCAATCACAAGGAAAAACAACAGCCTGTAATTATTGGAATTGAAAGTCTAGGTCAGTGGTCAGCAAACTCATTAGTCAACAGAGTGACAAACCAAGGCTCGAGAACTGCCGTTTGCTGACCACTGGATTAGTATAATTTTCTCCAGGTTGAACCATGCTATTGCAAATAGTAAGAATTCCTTCTTTTTTTACAGCAACCTATATTCCATTGTGTAGGTGTACCACAGCTTTTAATCCACTCATCTGCTTATCTGATAAGGTTTTAATCTCCAAAATTTTTAGAGAATTTATTCAACTTAACAAAAGGAAGATAAACAACCCAATGAAAAAAAGGGGCAAAGGACATAGACACTTTTTAAAAGAGGACATACAGAAGGCAAAGAGACATATAAAAACATACTCAAAGTCACTTATTATCCAAGAGATGCAAACCAAAATGACAATGAAGTATCATTTCACACCTTTCAGAATGGCTATCATCAGCAAAGGACAAGTGTGGAGAGGATGTGGAGAAAAAGAACTCCTGTGCACTGCTGGTGGGAAATGCAAACTGGTGCAGCCACTGTGGAGAACAGTATGGAGTTTCCTCAAAACACTAAAAATGAAAGTCCCATTTGACCCAGTATTCCAGGAATATAACCCAAGAAATCAGAAACAGAAATCAGAAAGGATATATGCACCCCTATGTTCATGGCAGCACAATTTACAATAGCTAAGATTTGAAAACAGCCTAAGTGTCAGTATTTTTTTAAAAGTAGCATAAACACAGTTAAAATGGAAGAGATATGGAATAAAATGCAGAAAACTAGCAACATGAATAAGATCAAAGGTTAATACCCATAAAATAAAAAGTTTCTAGTACTCAATAAAAAAAAAAGTTTCCCATCACAAATGGGCTAAGGGACTACAATGGGCTATTCAACTCAGGAAACAAAAAGTTAATAAATATACGCATAACTATTCACTCTTAGAGTAAAAGAAATGCAAATCAAAACATGAGCTCATTTTTCACCCATCAAATTGGGCAAATGTGGTTAAAAAGTAAGCTAATATTTTATGAGTGACTAATAGGTCTCCTCTTATTCTACTGGTATTTATGTAATTTGGGACAAATTTCTAGAGGTAAATTTGCCAATCATATATTAAAATCCATATTCTTTGATTCATAAATCTTACTAATTTGAAATAAACAGAGATGTGAATTAATAGGAATGTTCACCACAGTTTTATTTCATAAAAAGGAGACCGTTGGAAAATAAATGTCTAGATGTAACTCTTTGATTACATATATTATAGTAATTTTTTTCAATAGAATATTATGCAAGCAGTAAATATAATTCCTAGAAGAATATATGACATATAGAAGTCCTGTATTATCAAGTGAAGAGATTAGAGTCAGTGTGTGCAATATAATATAAATTTTGTAATATAAATATAAAAAAGTACACATTAAAAAGTAATATAAAATTTGGCTATCTCAGGATAATAGAGTTACAGACGACTTTTCTTTTTTTTTAATATATTTTATTGATTTTTTACAGAGAGGAAGGGAGAGGGATAGAGAGTTAGAAACATCAATGAGAGACATCGATCAGCTGCCTCCTGCACGCCCCCTACTGGGGATGTGCCCACAACCAATGTACATGCCCTTGACCGGAATTGAACCTGGGACCCCTCAGTCCCCAGGCCGACGCTCTATCCACTGAGCCAAACCGGTTTTGGCGACTTTTATTTTCTTTATCTTGCTTTTCTGTTTCTTTTGTTCCTCATTTTATTTTACCATGAGTGTGTATAACTTTTGTAATCAGAAAACAATAAAGACAAAGTTTTAAAATATTTACAGGTGACACAGTTTTCCAGTGGGAAAAAAAATAAAAAAAATAGATGATTCAAATGTTATACCAATACGTATTCATCTGTCAGCAGATTCTATATTGAGCAACATGTTAAGGAATGGTGACATCTTTGCATGTGTTCTTTCTAAGGCAGCCAAGAAAAGTGAAGGAGAAATGAGAAGACATAAACCGATCTCTTGTTTCCTCACAAATGCACCACATGATTTGCATTTTTATTCTAATTAGTATACCTAATGTTAAATTTAGAGCTATTTCTTTAATTAAAGCAACATTTCTCAATCCCTTTTTATCAATCAGTTGAAGTAGAGAAAGTGCAGTTTGACATGTTTGGCTAAAATTCAGGAGTGCTATAGTGAGACTTACTATGCATATACCCATAATTCATAGAGCATATAAGGAATTGACAGTTGGCTAAAAAAATATACATACTTTCACTCAACAAAACCCACCGTTAAAAAGTCACTTAAATATAGCTGAACCAAAATTCTCCATGTTGCCGTGGAGAAGACAAATTTGCAAAGACACACATATCACTGCAGTAGTTTTTTTTTAATTAAATCTTTATTATTCAGATTATTACATTTGTTTCTCTTTTTCCCCCTCCACCCAACTCCCACCCATTCCTCTGCCCTTACCTCCCTCCCATTGATCTGATCCATAGGTGTATGATTTTTTTCCAGTCTCTCCCTGTACACCCCTCACCCCTTTCCCCCTGAGAATTATCAGTCCACTCCCTTTCTGTGCTCCTGATTCTATTATATTCACCAGTTTATTCTGTTGATCAAATTTTTAATTCACTTAAGTTTTAGATTCACTTGTTGATAGATATGTATTTGTTGTTCATAATTTTTTGTCTTTTACCTTTTCCTTCTTCCTCTTCTAAAAGAGTACCTTTCAGCATTTCATATAATAATGGTTTGGAGTTGATGAACTCCTTTAGCTTTTTCTTATCTGTGAAGCTCTTTATCTGCCCTTCAATTCTGAATGATAGCTTTGCTGGATAGAGTATTCTTGGTTGTAGGTTCTTGCTATTCATCACGTTGAAAATTTCTTGCCACTCCTGCCTGGCCTGCATCGTTTCTGTTGAGAAATCAGCTGACAGTCGTATGGGTGCTCCCTTGTAGGTAATGAACTGTTTTTCTCTTGCTGCTTTTAATATTCTCTCTTTGTCTTTTGCTCTTGGTATTTTAATTATGATGTGTCTTCGTGTAGTCCTCTTTGGATTCCTTTTATATGGGGTTCTGTGTGCTTCCTGGACTTGCAAGTCTATTTCTTTTACCAGATGTGGGAAGTTTTCAGTCATTTCTTTCAATAGGTTTTCAGTATCTTGCTCTCTCTCTTCTTCTGGCACCCCCATAATTCTGATGTTGTTATGCTTGAAGCTGTCCCATAGGCTCCTTACATTATCTTCACATTTTTGGATTCTTTTCTCTTCTTGCTTTTCCAGTTGAGTGTTTTCTGCTTCTTCATATTTCAAATTTTTGACTTGATCCTTGCCTTTCTCTAGTCTGCTATTAGGACTCTGTATAATATTTTTTATTTCAGTCAGTGTATGTTTAATTTCTAGTTGGTCCTTTTTCATCTCTAGTGGATAGAGCGTCCTTTTCCATCTCTAGTTGGATCTTTTGCATCTCTACTTGGTCCTTTTTTCATCTCCTCTTGGCTCTCACTAACTTTATCCAACTTCTCTAGAATATTCTTGAAAAACCTTATAAGCATGGTTTTGAACTCTATATCCAGTCGTTTGTTTTCCTCCATTTGTTTTGTTTGTGATCCCTTCCCTTGTCTCGGCATTTTCACTATGCTGGGAGAACTTCTGTGTTGGATTCAGCCTTATGATACCAGACTTGCAATTCCGCAGAAGCCTCTCCGTTGAGCTTGGGATGGGTGGAGTCTCAGGGCTTAAGGGACCACCTTGTCTTCCCGTCGGCCCCACCCGCCACAGCCTCTGAGTCTCATGTGACTGGGTAATCGCTGGAGCGGTACTTGTGCGTGTGCACAGTGTCTCTAGACCACTGCCTTTCCGGCTCCCGTGCTCCAGGACCACACGAGTCTAGGTCCCCAGGGTTTCACCTGAAACAGGGGCTTAGTGGAGTCAGAAGTGGCACAGTTGGGAGGGTCTGTCTCCCGCCCACTCGCGAAAGCCAGCGGCACAATCAGCAGTCTGTCCTATGTGCGCAGTGCCGTGCGCACCACCAGAACTCTGATCTTTTTACTCCCCTAAATTTCCGTGCACCTCTCCCTTTTCACAGTCCAAACTTCCCCCGTATGAGTTTCAGCTGGATCTGGGGTTTAGTGTCGTAGGATAAGGGGTTCAATGCCTTTGAGAGTCTCCATCTCCCTCCTGCCATAGAAAACCAGCCAGGTACTCTGGCACCCACTCTCTCCACGTGCACGCATCTCTGTACCTCAGCTTTTTGCAGCTCCTCTGGGTCTCCGTGAGCCCCTCTCTTTCCCTCTAGTTGTAGAATTTCCACTCAGCCAGCTTTCCTGTAGTTCTGGATGATGTCCGTTCTGTCTTTTAGTTGTAGTTTTGAAATTGTTGTGTGAGGCAGCAGTGTGTTTACCTATGCCATCTTGGATTTGAGCACTGCAGTAGTTTTAATATAACTAAAGGTGACAAGTCCTTCACATCTTAAGCTGTGAAGACACTTAGACTCATTGGGAAAGCACTAAGTAACCCCTCACCCCTCAAAAACAAAACAAAACCTCATACAAACATCACCACTTCCTCTAGCAAAAGAAAAGGCAGATCCTTGCTTAACAGTTTTTATAAATATATCAATAAGGGAATATTTAATACCCTTTCTTTAAATATACCTAGTTTCTATTAATATCCATTTCTTTTCTTAAAGAGAAAGGAATAAAGAACGAGGGCTTGCCAAGACCGGTTTGGTTCAGTGGATAGAGCGTTGGCCTTCGAACAGAAAGGTCCCAGGTTCGATTCTGGTCAAGGGCATGTACCTTGGTTGCGGGCACATCCCCAGTAGGGGGCATGCAGGAGGCAGCTGATCAATGTTTCTTTTTTTTTCTTTTTTTTGATTTTTTTAAATTAATTTTTTATACATATCTCCCCATAGCCCCCCCTCCCTCCCAGGCATACCCCAACCCCCCAGTGTCTATGTTCATTGGTTATGATTATACGCATAGATACAAGTCCTTTGATTGATCTCTTATCTACCTCACCTAACTTTAATCTTCCTGCTGTAATTTCACAGTCTGTTCTAAGCTTTACTGTCTCTGTATCTATCCTTTTGTTCATCAGTTTATAATGTTCTTTATTATCCCCCAATGAGTGCGATCATGTGATGCTTCTCCTTCATTGACTGGCTTATTTCACTAAGCATAAGGCTCTCCAGTTCCAACCAGGTTGCTGCAAATGGTAAGAATTCCTTCTTTTTAATGGCAGCATAGAATTCCATTGTGTAGATGTACCACAGTTTTCTGATCCACTCATCTGCTGATGGGCACCTAGGCTGTTTCCAAATTGTGGCTATTGTAAATTGTGCTGCTATGAACATAGGAGTGCATAAATCCTTTCTGATTGGTGTTTGTAATTTCTTAGGATAAATTCCTAAGAGTGGGATTACAGGGTCAAATGGGAGATCCATTTTTAGTTTTTTGAGGAAACTCCATACTGTTCTCCACAGTGGCTGCACCAGTCTGCATTCCCACCAACAGTGCACAAGGGTTCCTTTTTCTCCGCATCCTCACCAACACTTGTCATTTGTTGATTTGTTGATGATTGCCATTCTGACAGGTGTAAGGTGGTATCGCATTGTCCTTTTGATTTGCATCTCTCGGATGATTAATGACTTTGAACATGTTTTCATGTGTCTCTTGGCCTTCCTTCTGTCGTCTTTTGAAAAGGTTCTATTTAGGTCCGTTGCCCATTTTTTTATTGTATCCTTGATCTTCTTTTTATTAAGTTGTATAAGTTGGTTGTAGATTTTGGAGATTAAACCTTTATCAGTGATAGCATTTGCAAATATGTTCTCCAATTCATTGATCTTTCTTGTTGTTTTGTTGATGGTTTCTTTTGCTGTGCAAAAGCTTTTTATTTTGATGTAGTCCCATTTGTTTATTTTTTCTTTAGCTTCCATTGCCTTTGGAGCAGTATCAGTGAAGAAGTTCTTTCGGCATATATCTGAGATTGTGCTGCCTGTGGATTCCTCTAGTATTTTTATGGTTTCCCTTCTAATGTTTAAGTCCTGTATCCATTTTGAGTTTATTTTTGTATTTGGTGTAAGTTGGTGGACCAGTTTCAATTTTTTGCATGTATCTGTCCAATTTTCCCAACACCATTTATTGAAGAGGCTATCTTGGTTCCATTGAATGTTTATGCCTCCTTTGTCAAATATTAATTGAGCATAGTGGTTTGGGTGGATATCTGGGTTCTCTATTCTATTCCATTGATCTATATGTCTGTTCTTGTGCCAGTACCAGGCTGTTTTGAGAACAGTTGCTTTGTAGTATAGCTTGAAGTCTGGTATTGAGATCCCACCTACTTTATTCTTCTTTCTCAGAATTGCTGTAGCTATTTGTGGTCTTTTTTTGTTCCAGATGAATCTATGAAGAATTCTTTCTAGGTCTGTGAAATATGTTGTTGCTATTTTAATGGGTAGTGCGTTGAATCTGTAGATTGCTTTAGGTAGTATGGACATTTTAATGATTTGATTCTCCCAATCCAAGAGCATGGTATGCTCTTCCATCTGTTAACATCTTCCTCTATCTCTTTTTTCAGTGTTCTGTAGTTTTCTGCATATAGGTCTTTTACCTCTTTAGTTAGGTTTATTCCTGGGTATCTTAATTTTTTTGGTGCGATGGTAAATGGGATTGCTTTTTTAGTTTCTCTTTCTATAATTTCACTGTTAGTGTATAGAAATGCCACAGACTTCTTAGCATTAATTTTGTATCCTGCTACATTGCCAAATTCATTAATTAAGTCAATTAGTTTTGGAATGGAGTCCTTTGGGTTTTTTATGTACAATATCATGTCATCTGCAAATAAGGACAGCTTTACTTCTTCTTTTCCAATTTGGATGCCTTTTATTTCTTCTTGTTGTCTAATTGCAATGGCTAATACTTCCAGTACTATGTCGAACAGGAGAGGTGAGAGTGGGCATCCCTGTCTTGTTCCTGTTCTTAGGGGAAATGGTTTTAGTTTTTGCCCATTGAGTATGATGTTAGCTGTGGGTTTATTATATATGGCTTTTATGATGTTGAGGTATGATCCTTCTATTCCCACTTTGCTGAGAGTTTTTATCAAGAAAGGATGTTGGATTTTGTCAAATGCTTTTTCTGCATCAATTGATATGACTATGTGATTTTTATCTCTCAATTTGTTTATGTGATGTATCACATTTATTGATTTGCGGATATTGAACCATCCCTGCATTCCTGGGATGAATCCTGCTTGGTCATGGTGTATGATCTTTCTGATGTACTGCTGGATCCGATTTGCTAGAATTTTGTTGAGGATTTTGGCATCTATGTTCATGAGAGATATTGGCCTATAATTCTTTTTCATTGTGTTGTCTTTATCTGGTTTTGGTATTAGGGTGATGCTGGCTTCATAGAAGGTGTTTGGTAGTATTCCTTCTTCTTGAATGTTTTTGAATAGTCTGAGGAGGATAGGTTTTAGTTCTTCCCTGAATGTTTGGTAAAACTCTCCTGTGTAGCCATCTGGACCCGGGCTTTTATTTGCTGGAAGCTTTTTAATTACTGCTTCAATTTCTTCCATAGTTATTGGACTATTGAGATGTTTGGCTTCCTCCTCATTGAGTTTTGGGAGGTTATATTTTTCTAGGAAAATGTCCATTTCTTGCAGGTTGTCCAATTTGTTGGAATAGAGTTGTTCATAGTATTTTTTAACAATCCTTTGTATTTCCACAGGGTCTGTTGTTATTTCTCCTCTTTCATTTCTGATTTTGTTTATTTGGGTCTTCTCTCTTTGCTTCTTGGTGAGCCTGGCTAGGGGTCCATCAATCTTGTTTATCCTTTCAAAGAACCAGCTCTTGGTTTTGTTGATCTTTTGAATTGTTTCTTTGGTCTCCAAGTTGTTTATCTCCGCTCTGATCTTCACTATTTCCTTCCTTCTGAGTACACTGGGCTTTTCTTGTTGCTCACGTTCTAGCTCTTTGAGTTTTAGGTTTAGGTGATTTATTACCATTGTTTCCTGTTTTTTGCAGTAGGCTTGTAGGGCTATGAACTTCCCTCTCAAGACTGCTTTCACTGTGTCCCATAAATTTTGTATTGTTGTGTTGTCATTGTCATTTGTTGCCATGATGTTTTTTATTTCTTCCTTGATCTCTCTCGTTACCCAGTCGTTGTTTAAAAGCATGCTGTTTAGTCTCCATGTATTTGATTTCTTTCTATTGTTTTTATTATAGTTGATTTCCAGTTTTATGCCACTGTGGTCTGAGAAAATGCTTGATATGATTTCTATCTTCCTGAATTTGAAGAGACTTTTCTTATGACCCAACATATGATCTATCTTTGAAAATGACCCATGTGCACTGGAGAAGAATGTATATTCTGTGGCTTTGGGGTGAAATGTTCTGAAAATGTCAATTAATTCCATCTGGTCTAGTGAGTCATTTAGGATTGATGTTTCCTTGCTGATTTTTTGTTTAGAGGATTTGTCCAATGGTGACCGTGGGGTATTAAAGTCTCCTACTATGATTGTATTGCTGTCAATCTCTCCCTTAATATCCTCCAAGAGTTTTTTTATGTATTTAGGTGCTCCTATATTGGGTGCATATATGTTTACCAGAGTTATTTCTTCTTGTTGGATTGTTCCCTTTAGTATTATGAAGTGGTCTTCTTTATCTCTTGTTATGTCCTTCACTTTGAGATCTAATTTGTCAGATATAAGTATTGCAACCCCAGCTTTTTTTTCATTTCCATTTGCCTGAAATACCATGTTCCATCCCTTCACCCTCATTCTGTGTGCATCTCTTTTCCTAAGGTGTTTCTTGCAGACAGCAGATATATGGATCATGTTTTCTTATCCAATCGGTTACCCTATGTCTTTTGATTGGAGCATTTAATCCATTTACATTTACAGTTATTATTGATAAGTACTTATCTGTTGCCATTTTTAGTCCTTACCCCCGAGTTCCTTCTTCGCTTCCTCTTTCTTTTTATTACAGCAGACCTTTTAACATTTCTTGCATTGCTGGTTTGGTGGTAATATATTCCCTTAGTCCTTTTTTGTCTGTGAAGCTTTTGATTTCACCTTCAATTTTGATTGAGAGTCTTGCAGGGTACAGTATTCTTGGATTCAGACCCTTCCTTTGCATGACTTTGTATATTTCATTCCATTCTCTTCTGGCCTGACGAGTTTCTGTTGAGAAGTCAGTAGCTAGTCTTATGGGGTTTCCTTTGTAGGTAACTTTCTGTTTCTCTCTGGCTGCTTTTAAGATTCTTACTTTGTCGTCGGTGTTTGCCAATTTAATTATAATGTGCCTCGGTGTCGGTTTGTTGGGGTTCATTTTGCTTGGGACTCTGTGAGCTTCTTGGATTTGTGTGGGATTTTCCTTTCTATATTGGAGAAATTTTCTGTCATTATTTCTTCAAACACGTTCTCTAATCCTTGTTCAGTTTCCACTCTTTCTGGAACCCCAATTATGCGGATGTTATTTTGTTTCATGTTATCCCAAAGTTCCCTTAGACTCTCCTCTTGCTTTTTAACTTTTTTTCTATAAGCTGCTGTACTTGGGTATTTTTTCCTACCGTGTCTTCTAGCTCACTGATGCGGTCCTCTGCTTCTTCTAGTCTACTTTTGATGCTTTCTATTGTGTTCTTTATAGCAGTAATGTCATTATTCATTTCTTCTTGTTTATTCTGCACCTCCTCTAGTTTCTTCTGCGTTTCTTCTTCATGCTTCTTCACCTCCTCTAGGCTCTTACTCATATTGTCAAATTTGTCTTCCATTCTTTTCAACCACATTATGATAATTTCTCTGAACTCTTTCTCTGGTAGGCTTATTTGTGGTTCTATTTCGTTTACTTCCTTTTCTGGTGAAACCTGCCTTTCTGTCTTTTGTGGGCTGTTTCTTTTTCTGCCCATGGTCTTTCTTCTCTGGGTGTCTGGTTATGTAGTGCTCTCTCCTACGTTGATTGAAAGGCACAAACTACAACACGACCAGGTACAGCACACAAGGCACTGAGTAGAGATGTATTCAAGATGTTAATAATCACAAATAAGGTGACCACCAATGAAGGACAAATTAGGGGTAAATAGAGAAGAAGAAGAGGAAAATGAGGAAAAAAGAAAAGACAGAAGTTCCAAAATCAAATTGGGGGAGTGAGAAAAAAAAGATAAATAAATGAACAATAAAATAAAATAAAATAAGAAAATAAAAAGGAGAAAAAGGAGAAGGAAAGAGGAAGAGAAAAAAGTCAGAGAGAAAAGAAAGTGTATAAGAGAGAAAAGAGGAACAAAATATAGATGTCAGGAGACAACTCCAATAGAACAGTCACTAATCCCAATAAAGTCCAGCAACCAGTACCTAGAGATTAATGCAAATTGCAAATAGCAACTGGTATCGAGGGAGATGAGGGAAAAGAGAGGTAGAAAACAAAGCAAGCAAAAAGCAAAATAAAACAAGTAGAATAAACTAAAACAGTCTCTCAAAAAAATTTTCAAAAAATCGATATAATCACTTTTCAGGCAAATAGCAACAAAAGGACATAGAGAAAAAACAACTTTTTGGCTAGTGAAGACAAGAGGGGAGAGGTTTGTGTGGACTTGTAGTAGGGGATTTGAAATTAGATATATAAATGGGGTGAAATTTTAACCAGGTAAAGAGAAAAATAGGGAGAATCAAAAGTTGGAAAAGGGAAAGAGAAACAAGACAGCAAAATGGGGAAAGTTAGGAGGAAAGTGTTGGCATAAAGGTGGAGTTGAGTTGGAGTAAAGTTATGCTAAAGGGAAGATGAAATTAGAATGTAGAACTCTAATCCCGAAATAAAATAAAGAGAAAACAAAATGACACTTTTTTTTCCCAAAAAACGGTAAAGTACTAGTAGTAATTAATAATACTAATTTAAAACAAAAATGTAATAATTATAAATGTAAAATCAATTGTGGCAGAAAGAAAAAAAATATTATTTTAATTAAAATATGTGAAAATGAAAAATAAAGAATTAAAAAATTTAAAAAAAGAAAAAAGAAAAAAGGGAAAATAAAAAAAATAAAATAAAAAATAAAAAAGAAGAAAAATAGAATGGTCCTTCACTTCCACTATTATTCTGCTTGGCACTCCTGTTTCCCAGTAGGGGAGGTATTGCAGTTCCCTGTGTTCCCCTCTTGGTGTTTTAATCTCTTTATTCTCTTGTGGTTATGCGAGAGTCAATTTGTGTCATCCATTGGGTGGCAGTGTTTCGGAATTGATCTCTGAGACAAAGCACAGGACCTCTGTAGGCTGTGCTCAGATCCTGCTACTCTGTGGTTCCCAAAACCAGTTTGTAGGAGTTTTGCAGCCTGGATACTGCAATAACTCCCAGGTTGTCCCTCTGCCCCAGAGAAAAAGAAAAAAAAAAAAGAGTCGTTTTCCGGAGCTCTCCTCTGTTAACAGCTCAGAGGGTCTGCCTTCACACTCAGGGATCACGCCCTGACCACCTCTGCGGACCTCTCCAGAGGCAGCTTTCCCGCAGCCCGGCTCCCACAGTGCTCGTCTCTGCCCTGCGGGGGTAGGAGACTGCACCCTGGCCCAGGCTAAGTCTGACCCTTCTGCGCGCGCATGCGCTCTGGGTCCTGGCTGCTCTGTGGGTGCCTCGGTCAGCCGCAGCTTTCAGACCTCGGCAGACATCCACCTCCCCCTTAAGTCAGGCGCAATCTGACCTTTCCGTGTGCTCTGTGGATATCTGATTCCGCCGCGTGTCTGCGCCGATTGGAGAGCGGAGTTCTGGGTCCCTGGGTTCCTGGCTGCTCGATGGGTTCCCAGCCGAAGGCTTCAGACCGCCGCAGACATCCACCTCCCACTGCAAGATGGCTCGGGCTCCGCGTTCGCGCTGGTGGCTCCGGCGGACAAAAACCCCGTGGCAGTGGGGCTGCCTGGCCGGGAGAGCCCCCTCCAGCAGTTCCCCGCCTTCTCCTGCAGGACAACTGACTCCTAGCTTGCCAACAAACACTCCCAATGCAACTCTCAGCCGCTCTCTCTCCCTCTGCCCAGCGACAAAGCTCCAGACGCGTCCGTCTACTCCACCGCCATTTTCTCCTCCTGATCAATGTTTCTAACTCTCTATCTCTCTCCCTTCCTCTCTGTAAAAAAAAAAAAAAAATCAATAAAATATATATTTTAAAAAAAAGAATGAGGGCTTTGTGATGGTAACTTGAGGAAATTAAAGACAGAAAAAAAGGTAACTCTGTGAGGTGTTGGCTATGTTAATTATCTTGATTGTGTTAATTATTTCACAGTATTTACATATATCACATCATCAAGTTGAACACCTTAAATAAATTCAGTTTTATTTTTCATTTATGCCTCAATAAAGGCAAAAGGAAGAAAGCGACCAATCTGGAAAAACTCATGCATATATGTTAACATTTTATCAAAAGGTAGATCACAGTTTACCTGCCCTATAATCAAGATTAAGAAAAGCACTCTGCTGTAATAAATCCTACATCTCTATAGCAAAAAGAGAAAAAAGTAAAATTATTACCTCTATCACTGGAGTAAAAAAAAAAAATTACAGTTAGAACTACTGCAGGTAGTTAAAATGGAAGTAAAGATGCCCATACCAACTCCTATACTGAAGTTACTAAAATTGATGCCCCAAATTTCCAGTGTTTTAAAATTTTAATTATAGAATTGAAGGAAAACCATCTATTCCACACCCTTCAGTTTCTGGAAGGATCATAGGCAAACTATATCCCCAAAATGAGGATCTATTCTATTTCTTAAGACATCAAGAGGAGATTTCCCACTGTACTATCAATCAGGCAGAAAAATAGCAAAGATAGAAAGCTAGTTTTCTGATTTTAAAATATCAGTTTGGAATGAGCAAATCCTTTTTTTAAGAGGCTTATAAAAGTTGGATAAAGTTAGCGAGAGCCAAGAGGAGATGAAAAAGGACCAACTAGAGATTAAAAGTTACATCATTATCTTATATAATAAAGAGGGAATATGCAAATTTATCATCATGCTGTGACAAAGATGGTGGTGCCCATAGCTACAAGATGGTGGTGCCCAGTTCACTCAGCCCCGCCAGAGTACCACAGCCTTTTCAGCCCAGCTGGGGGGATAAGGGGGCAGGGAGGGAGGCAGGTGCATGGTACAGCTGGACCCACTGTCAGCCCTCCAGCCGCCCAGGGCCAGCCCAAGGCTCAGGTAACCAGGGCCAGCCAAGGCTTGTGCTGTTGGCAGTGGCAGCAGCAGAGCTGTGATGGGGGCCTTGTCTTCCCCTGAATCCCGTGTTGCCTCCTGCCCCTGAGGGCTCCAAGACTGTGAGAGGGGGCAGGCCGGGCTGAGGGACACCCCCTCCAGTGCATGAATTTTCATACACCAGGCCTCTAGTAACCTAATAAAAAAGATTTCAGGTGCTTTATTTGAAGTAGAGTCTGATAATCTGTAAAATGATTATTCTCAGGACACTATAGGTGGCAAAAAAATCTGTTCCCACAGGCAAAAGTAGAACGAGGAGAAAAGACGGCTAAAGCTGAGACAGATGGAATAAATAAAATAAAATTATGTGTTGTGGAGGTACTGGAGTCCATAATTTTAAAGTTTCCACCAAGTACATTCAAACCAGTTGTTGCTGAGCTTTAAATTCCAATATATGGAAACAAGAGCACAGAATAGTTAACAAAATTATCATGTTTTCTGATTTATTTCACCTATATTTTCATGTTTCCTAAAATCTGGATAGTATACCAGTCAAGTAAATAAAAGTAATATGTATATTCTGTTTATATTCTGTGGTACTTTAGCATTTGGTTTAAATTATAATGAAGATATAAAGTGGAGAGTCAAGATCCAATTTCCAGTCCCAACACTCTTCACACATTAAAAAGTGGCATAAAATAAAAGGAACTTTCCCACCTTAATATTTTTAGTTTATTTTCCAATCAATAGAAGAGTATCTGTATGATCACTAGGTAGTAGCTGCTTGGAGTACCACGTGAAAAAAATGATCCAGAGGCCACATGCAATGCAGCCTGAAAGAGTGACTTGATTGATAAGTACTGTCTATCATGCCCACCAGTCACTCAAAAAGAGAATAAGGAAAGAAGCACAAGCATTTTATACAGGTTGTTCAAAAACCACTTTTTATTTACTTTAACACAGATGACTTTTTACAGTTGAAACAAAAATCTGATACACAATTTTGAGTTTTTAGCAGCACCTGCAACAAGAGGATAGTTGAATACCTCAAGATAGAGATGGCTGAGGCAGGAACAAATTAACCTGAAATTTATCAATCCACTGAAGACACATGGAATCTGAGGCCCCCTGATATTAGCCCAACACATGAAAATATAAAATAAATATTCTGTATACATTCTAATGAACCATTGAAAAACAGTATAATTTCAATTAGAAATAGCTTATTTAAAAACTTAGTGTTCATGAGAAAAACTACTAAAAATACTGCACTGAACATTCTAGGTACACAATTTCTAAGCATATATGCACAGTTCCTGGGACTCACAGATCTCAGCTTTTGGTATTTTTAAATCTTATTCAAATTATACATCAACACCTCACTGAGTATTGCTCACTAAAATGCCACTGTTTTTTGTCACTTTATGTTAAATGCTTTTTAAACATATTGTGTAGTGATTGGGAGAAAAAAAAAGTTGGCATGGCTACAAGGAAAGGAGCTTCAGCTAACCTGCCAATAAAATTAACATTTGTGATGAATGGATAGGAGACCTATGAATGGGATATCCATGCAATTTTTCTTTTTACTTAAATGACCACATGCCATTCTGATAGAGACAAGTACTTTTGTGAGTAAATGGAGGTCTTTATGAAAGCCTGAGATCTACAAATAGAAACTATTTTAAGCAGAGTGCAAGTAGAAAGAGAAGGCCCCAGATCTCATGCGCTTTAAAACAGTTAGCATTTAACAGTTCTGATGTACAGATTTTCACCCTAACATGACTGTAGCAAAATGATCATAGAATTTGGAAACCAGTGTAGATAGCTGTAGGCATAGGCAGGATAGGGACCAATTCTTATGAGTTACAGGGTCCCAGTTCTGTCTTTAACTTCTGGCACAAAAGTTAGTTTGCCAATGGGGTCAGGAGTATATTTAAATTGGAAATATTGAGTATGACTGGCTTGAAATGTCATCTTCAATTTGTCTAGGTGGCCAAAATGTCTCAGAGCTCTTAAAACACATAAGGTCTTATGTGTAAGGCTGATTCCATATGTGACTACAAATGAAAGTTCTAAGCTGTATTCTTGTGAAAGCTCCCACCCCTTCCTTGGCCCAGGTCTCTTTTGGGGGTCATTTATAATTGTTCCTCACTAACCTGGGTCACTATTTTTATCATAGATGTTTAAAAAGTACGATATAAAGCTATGCAGGACAAACAAGTCAACCAACAAGTACCAGAATTCATATAGATAGCTAGCTGGCAGTCATAGTAATTAAATTTTGACAACCACTTTTTATTTTAATATCTTATCTTTAGGACATTTATATCTGGGCACACAATGATTACTCAGATTTCAGGAATTTTTCCTGCCGTATTACAAAAGCAAAAGATAGAGCTATGTAGTTTCTGTTAAATGCTGATCCCAGAATAGTTTGAGCATTTTAAAAGTCCCTCTCCATAGTCTTAGCTATTGTCTTAATATACATCTAATTATAACATGGCACTGAAATATAGTTTGTAGCTTATAGATTTATAGAACTTAGAGCTGGAAGGGACCTGAAAAGAAACATTCAGCCAGTACAGAAATCCTTTTAATGGTATTTTAACAGATGGTCATCCAGCATCTACTTGAATATTTTTACTGGAAAGTTTATTATTAAGGCAGTCCATTCCACTGTTGGACAATTCTAATTATGAGAAATTAATTCTAATGCTGGGTTAAAGTCTTCTCTCTTGTCACTTTTAATATCTTAGTTTGGCAGCTGAACATACAGTACAACATACAAAAACAAAAAAAAAAACACCCAGTTTCTTCTTATACAATAAATATTGGAGTTAAGGAACCTTGTGAGAAAAGCCCATTATCCCCCACTCTTTTCTGAAGGCTTCTCTGAGAGCACAGCATGATGGACCAAATGACCATCAAAATTATGAGCAGAGAGCACTGCATCCAAAGCCATATACTAAGCAGCATTGCTAAATTGATAAGAGGTTGTCAGAGGAGTAGACTTATGAAGTAAAAGCAGACCAACCATTTATTTGCAAGGCAAGAGTAGACTTATGAAGTAAAAGCAGACCAACCATTTATTTGCAAGGGTGGTTGGCATATTTAAGCATAATACATTCTCTAGTACCCTGTTACTTCAAACATAAGGAGTATAATCAATTTCCAGTATCATCAGTGTATCTCTTATTGAGATGGTATATTTTGAAAACTTCAGATGGCAGCAAGCATACATAAAGGTTTAAACAAGGCAGTAGACATCATTATATTTTTGTATTCCTAATCATTACAACGTCTTTATAATTCAAGCTTAGGCAATATTATTTTATTGTAATAAAGCTCAGAGTATTATTTTCCCCCTTTGGCAGACATGTCAGAAACTGCTTGGCAAGAGTTGGTGGTGACATTTGTTAGCTGATTAATGGAACACTTTAAGGAATAGCTGTAGTTCTTTAATTCCTTCATGCAGCTGGGTTCTAAGTTTAAACTGTGATTTGAAAAAAAAATACTTAAATCTCTCAGGACTAAAGTTTTCTGAAATATCCTGATACACACAAGAAAGAAATAGCAGAAATCACGCAAAATACACTTGGCTTGATAAAGCACTTTTTAAAAAGTTGCTCTGCAACTTCAGCATGAAAGGCTCTAATTAACAATAACAACCTTATTTCTTACCCTTTCTTTTTTGTGTGTGCACAGTTTTAGCCACTGAGCCAAACCGGTTTCGGCTGTGTGCACAGTTTTAGAAGGGCACAGTTATTCTTACACTATCGACTAACCAATTTGGGGTACACCTTTTAAAGGCTTCTTACTTTTAACAGCATGAAGATCCTGTTTTGGAACCACTGTTCAAGTCAACAGTGTGACCTAACATGCAATGCTCCAACTGTTCCTCTACAGCCAACACCTGCCTGACAGCTTCTTCAAAGGCCACTGTCACATTAGTATCATCTTTGGCACTTGTCTCTAGATAAGGGTAATCTCCATTTTCTATGCACCAGGCTTGAGCCTCCTCAGTAGTCACTTGCCTATCCTCTTTGTCTACCTTGTTACCCAGAACTACAAAGGGGAAATGCTCAGGGTCTTTCACATCTGCATAGTAGATGAATTCTTTCTGCCAGTTACCAAGGTTCTCAAAGCTCTGTCGGTCATCCACACTGAAGGTCAAGAGGCAGCAGTCTGCTCCCCTGTAGAAGGGTGTTCTAAGGCTCTTGAAACGTTCCTGCCCTGCAGTGTCCCAGATTTGGAGAGTTACAAAACGTCCATCTACCTCCAGATCTCGATTTAAGAACTCTACTCCTATGGTGTGAAAAGCCTGGGAGTCAAATTTATTCGTTACATAACGGTTCATAAGTGAGCTTTTCCCAACTCCACCATCACCCAAGAGAATGACCTTTAGGAGCAGGGATTTACCACTCATTGTTGCAGCACCAGATGCGGAAGAGTTTCTAACCAAGATAACCTGAAAATAAAATAAAAAATAAGGGAAGACAGTTAACACTTGAAATAGAAATCGACTTCATAATAAATTTCTCTGAATTATGGAGCCTTCTAATTTAGCTTCTCTCAATTCATGCTCATTAGCTGATATAGTATAGCAGAAGGAATAAACTCATTTTGCATGAGGGAGAAAATAGGTCTTGCTAGTCTGAGGTCTGTTATCTCTGCTAGGAATGGCTGAATGCGATGGGTAAGTGGACTAGCAAATGGTGCTGCAATTTGGTTCAGTTTTGACCCTGTTCTCTCTTAGATGAGAAAACCTAGAACAGGAATGTCACTCAAATGTGTAACCATATTAGCTTCAGATTTTGACAATTCTAAACAGACAAATAGTATGAAATTGAATTGGAATTTGAAGTCTGTTCATGATGTACTGAGGAGAAAATGCTACATAAGTTAGAATTCTGTCAGTAGAGGTTTAGGTTAGAATTAGACAAAACTTGGAAGAGAGAAAAAGGTCAAGTTTCTTCTGGCATTTGCCTCATTATACTTGCATTAATATGGATGCCCTCACAAGTAAAGGATCATCCATAATCTTTTCTTCATGGAACAATAGTAGTTAAGTTGATGACAGTTGACTGGTACCAATATAATAGCTGTCACTCAGAAAGAATATCTAGAATAGCTTATTAATTTTTAGTTTTACTAGTAGGTTCTAATTCCATACTAGCACTAAAGAAACATATTGTAACCTCTAAAGTATTAATAATTATACTGAACCCTTTTGTTACCTCCCTCACATGTCTATACATGAAATACCTCGAATGCATCTAAAGATAAAAAGATCAGCCCTAACTGGTTTGGCTCAGTGGATAGAGCATCGGCCTGGGGACTGATGGGTTCCAGTCAAGGGCATGTACCTTGGTTACAGGCACATCACCATTAGGGCATATGCAGGAGGCTGCTGATTGATGCGTCTCTCTCATTGATGTTTCTAACTCTCTACCCCTCTCCCTTCTTCTCTGTAAAAAAAAAAATCAATGAAATATATGTAAAAAAGGATAAAAGGTCAAATGCTTATTGAACAACTACCTTGTACTAGATTCTGTTAGGTTCTTTCACATCAGCTCTATTGTAGAAACTCAACAATGATGATGTTAATTGGGTGTTATTTATGCATGAGACCCAAAGAAATGAAAAGTAATCACTAATCAAACATGGAAAAGTATTTCTGGAGTCAAATACATTTGAAATGTAAGTTTAAAAACCCTCATTAGTCCTTAAAATTATATTGGTGTGAATGTGTACTAATAATATATTTTTCTAAACAGTCATTTTTAGAAGATCCAATGAAAAACATATAAAATATATATCTATCCAGTTGGGTATAAAATATAAACCTACCCAGTTGGGTCTTTGTCACAATCTTGTCTTTTTCTTGTTTTGTTTGTTTGTTTGTTTATTTTATTTTATTTTTTTCTGTTCTAGGATTCTAAAAAACAAATTGGGAAATATTATTTTTTTAAAAAATATATATATATAGTACTCAAGTCAGGAAAACAACAGACCAACTTCAAGTTACCTACAGAGAATGCTTTTCATAGACATACTTGAGTTAAAAATGCTATAGATGTTTACTACAGACAAGTAAGTTTATTTCAAGAATTTAAACTTGTCCTAATTTGAATGTACTTTATGTAATTTTTAAACTTTTATATTGTCTCTCTATTGAACTCTCCATTCAAAGAAAATCAAAGAAAGTAAGTGATATTCACAGTAGAAGATATTCGGGAAAGGGAAAGCACAGAGAAAGCTAATACATGCTGAGATTCTATGTCAGAGATGACACTCCTTCCCTTTATACCTATGTTCCCATCTCCAAAAACTTTCTAGCACAGTCAGAAATCTTCCTTGAGTTTGTCTCTGCATTTGATTTCACAAGATCAGAGAAGAAAAATTTGTTTGGGGATTCCCTGATTATAATATATTCTTTTTTAAAATCTTTTTTTATTAATTTTTATACATATCTCCCCATTGCCCCCCTCCCTCCCTGGTATACCCCAACCCCCCAGTGTCAATGTTCATTGGTTATGCTTATATGCATGCATACAAGTCCTTTGATTGATCTCTTATCTACCTCACCTAACTTTGATCTTCCTGCTGTAATTTCACAGTCTGATGCTTTACTACCTTTGTATCTATCCTTTTGTTCATCAGTTTATAATGTTCTTTATTACCCACAAATGAGTGAGATCATGTGATGCTTCTCCTTCATTGCCTAGCTTATTTCACTAAGCATAAGGTTCTCCAGTTACAACCAGGTTGCTGCAAATGGTAAGAATTCCTTCTTTTTAATGGCAGCATAGAATTCCATTGTGTAGATGTACCACAGTTTTCTGATCCATTCATCTGCTTATAATATATTCTATTGGCTAATTATTTTACTCATTATTTTTGATCAGATGTCTTGAACACAAGTCTTAGTATTTAACTGGCTTTATTAAGTTCAAACCCAACTTCATTTAAAATTTTACCTAATTATGGCAAGAATATTATTTAAGCATCATCAAGAATACTGGTCTAGGGGGCAAAAAATGGCGGGGAATAGACAGACGTGTCTGGAGCCTTGTTGTTGAGCAGAGAGAGAAAATAGCTGAGGGTCGCACTGGGAATGTTTGTTGGCAAGTTAAGAGACAGTTATCCTCCAGGAGAAGGTGGAGGACTGCTGGATGGGGAACTCCTGACCAGGAAGCCCCACTGCCATGGGTTTTTTTTCTCCCAGAGCCACCAGTGTGAATGCGGGGACTGCGCCATCTTGCAGAGGAAAGTGGATGCTTAAGGCAGTCTTTAAAGCTACAGTTGTGGCACCCACAGAACAGCCGGGGAACCCAGAACACTGCTCCCCAATCAGCGCAAATACTCGGATTCAGAGGAGCTCTACATGCCACATGGAAAGGTCAGATTTTACCTCGGATAAGGAGAGAGAACTACATAACCAGACACCTGGAGAAGAAAGACCATGGGCAGTCGAAGAAGCAGCCCACATATGAAAGAAAAACAGGAATTGCCAGAGAAGGAAGTAAACGAAATATAAGCAAACAACCTGCCAGAGAAAGAGTTCAGAGAAATGGTCATAAGGTGGCTGAAAAGAATGGAAGACAAATTCGACAATATGAGTAAGAACCAAGAGGAAATGAAAAATGACATCACTGCTGTAAAGATCTCAATACAAAACATCAAAAGTAGACTAGAAGATGCAGAGGACTGCATCAGTGAGCTACAAGACAAGGTAGGAAAAAATACCCAAGTACAGCAACATCTAGAAAAAAAATTAAAAAGCAAGAGGAGAGCCTAAAGGAACTGTGGGACAACACAAAACAAAACAACATCCACATAATAGGGGTTCCAGAAAGAGTGGAAACTGAGCAAGGAATAGAAAACCTGTTTGAAGAAATAATGACAGAAAACTCCCCTGATATAGGAAAGAAAAAATCCACACAAATCCAAGAAGCTCACATAGTCCCAAGGAAAATGAACCCCCCAAAACCGACATCAAGACACATTATAATTAAATTGAAAAACACCAATGACAAAGTAAGAATTGTAAAAGCGGCCAGAGAGACAGAAAGTTACCTACAAAGGAACCCTGATCAGACTAGCAACTGCTTTCTCAACAGAAACTCAGCAGGCCAAAAGGGAATGGAATGAAATATAAAAAGTCATGCAAAGAAAGGGTCTGAATCCAAGAATACTGTACCCAGAAAGGCTTTCAATCAAAAGTAAAGGTGAAATCAGGAGCTTAACAGACAAAAGAGGATTAAGGGAATTTATTACTGCCAAACAAGCAATGCAAGAGATCTTAAAGGGTCTGCTATAAAAAAAAAGGAAGGAAGGAAGGAAAAAAGGAAGGAAGGAAGGAAGGAAGGAAGGAAGGAAGGAAGGAAGGAAGGAAAGAAGGAAGGAAGGGGACGCGAAGAAGGAACACAGGGGTAAAGAATAAAAATGGCGACAGATAAGAACCTATCAATAATAACTTTAAATGTAAATGGATTAAATACTCCAATCCAAAGTCATAGGGTATAGACTTGGATAAGAAACCATGACCCATATATCTGCTGTCTACAAGAAACCCACCTCAGAAAAAGAGATGCACACAGACTGAAGGTGAAGGGATGGAAGATGGTTTTTCAGGAAAATGGAAATGAAAAAAAAAGCTGGAGTTGCCATACTTATATCTGACAAATTAGATTTCAAAGTTAAGGAAATAACAAGAGATAAGGAAGGCCACTTCATAATACTAAAGGGAGCAATCCAACAAAAAGAAATAACTCTGGTAGACATATACACACCCAATACAGGAGCACCTAAATATATTAAAAAAAAAAAACTCCTGGAGGATATCAAGGGAGAGACTGACAGCAATAAAATCAGAGTAGGAGACTTTAATACCCCACTGTCACCACTGGACAAATCCTCTAAACAAAAAATCAACAGAGAAACATCAATCCTAAATGACTCACTAGACCAAATGGAATTAATTGACATCTTCAGAACATTTCACTCCAAAGTCACAGAATACACATTCTTCTCAAGTGCACATGGGTCATTTTCAAAGATAGACCATGTGTTTTGTCATAGGCAAAGTCTCTTCAAATTCAAGAAGATAGAAATCATATCAAGCATTTTCTCAGATCACAGTGGCATAAAACTGGAAATCAACTACAATAAAAACAATACAAAGAAATCAAATACATGGAGACTAAACAACATGCTATTAAACAATGACTGGGTAACCAGAGAGATCAAGGAAGAAATAAAAAATATCATGGCAGAAAACTACAGCACACTGAAAAAAGAGATAGAGGAAGACATAAACAGATGGAAGAGCATACCATGCTCATGGATTGGGAGAATCAACATCATTAAAATGTCCATACTACCCAAAGCAATCTATAGATTCAATAGACTACCCATTAAAATACCAACGACATATTTCCCAGACCTAGAAAGAACACTCCAAAGATTCATCTGGAACAAAAAAGACCCCAAATAGCCACAGCAATCCTGAGAAAGAAGAATAAAGTAAGTGGGATTTCAATACCAGATTTCAAGCTGTATTACAAAGCAACTATTCACAAAACAGCCTGGTACTGGCACCACAACAGACACATAGATCAATGGAATAGAATAGGGAATCCAGATATCCACCCAAACCACTATACTCAATTAGTATTTGACAAAGGAGGCATGAACATACAATGGAGTCAAGACAGCCTCATCAATAAATGGTGTTAGGAAAATTGGACAGCTACATGCAAAAAAAAAAGTAATTAAACCAATAATTTACACCATACACAAAAATAAACTCCAAATGGATACATGACTTAAACATAAGACGGGAAACCATAAAAATACTAGAGGAATCCAAAGGCATCAAAATCTCAGACATATGCCAAAAGAACTTCTTCACTGATACTGCTCCAAGGGCAATGGAAGCTAAAGAGAAAATAAACAAATGGGACTACATCAAAATAAAAACCTTTTACACAACAAAAGAAACCATTAACAAAACAACAAGAAAGCCCACTGTATGGGAGAACATATTTGCAAAAGTTATCACTGATAAAGGTTTAATCTCCAACATCTACAGCCAACCTATAAAACTTAATAAAAGGAAGATAATTGATCCAATAAAAAAAATAGGCAATGGACCTAAATGGAACCTTTAAGAAAGAAGACAGAAGGAAGGCCAAGAGACACATGAAAACATGCTCAAAGTCACTAATTATCTGAGAGATGCAAATCAAAATGACAATGGAATACGATCTCACACCTGTCAGAATGGCAATCATCAACAAATCAACAAAAAACAAATGTTGTTGAGGCTACGAAGAAAAAAGAACCCTCATGCACTGCTGGTGAAAATGCAGACCGGTGCAGCCACTGTGGAGAACATTATGAAGTTTCCTCAAAAAACTAAAAATGGAACCCCCATTTGACCCAGTAATCCCACTCTTAGAAATGTATCCTAAGAAAGTAGAAACACAAATCAGAAAGGATTTATGCACCCCTATGTTCATAGCAGCACAATTGACAATAGCTACAATTTGGAAACAGCCTAGGTGCCTGTCAGCAGATGAGTGGATCAGAAAACTGTGGTATATCTACACAATGGAATTCTTTGCTGCCATCAAAAAGAAGGAATTCTTACCATTTGCAGCAACCTGGAAGGACCTAGAGAGCATTATGCTAAGTGAAATAAGCCAGCCAATGAATGAAAAACACCACGTGATCTCACTCATTTATGGATAATAAAGAATATTATAAACTGATGCATAAAGATAGATATAGAGGCAGTAAAGCATCAGACTATCAAATTACAGCAGGAAGGTTAGGGAGAGGTGGGGTAGATAAGAGATCAAACAAAGGACTTGAATGCATGCATATAAACATAACCAATAAACACAAGACACGGGGGGTGGTTAGGGTATGCCTGGGGGGCGGGGGAATGGGAAGATATGTATACATGTGATTCATTAATAAAAAATAAAAATAAAATTAAAAATATATCAAGGCAACAAATGACAATGACAACACAACAATACAAAATGTATGGGACACAGTGAAAGCAGTCTTGAGAGGGAAGGTCATAGCCCTACAAGCTTACTGCAAAAACAAACAAACAAACCAAAAAAAAAGCAATGGTAATAAATTACCTAACCCTACAACTCAAAGAGCTAGAAAGAAAGCAACAAGAAAAGCCCAGTGTAAGCAGAAGGAAGGAAATAGTAAAGATCAGAACAGAGATAAACGACATAGATACCAAAGAAATAATTCAAAAGATCAACAAAACCAAGAGCTGGTTCTTTGAAAGGATAAACAAGATTTGTGGACCTCTATCGAGGCTCACCAAGAAGCAAAGAGAGAAGACCCAAATAAACAAAATTAGAAATGATAGAGGAGAATAACAACAGACCCCTCTGAAACACAAAAGATTGTTAAAAAAAAAAACTATGAACAACTCTATTCCAACAAACTGGCCAATCTGCAGGAAATTGACATATTACTAGAAAAATACAACCTTGCAAAACTCAATCAGGAAGAATCTAAACATTTCAATAGTGCAATAAATATGGAAGAAATTGAAGCAGTCATCAAAAACTTCTAGGAAACCAAAACCCAGGACCAGATGGCTACACAGGAGAGTTTTACCAAACATTCAAGGAAGAATTAAAACTTATCCTCCTCAGACTATTCCAAAATATTCAAAAAGAAGGAAAACTTCCAAACACCTTCTATGAAGCCAGCATCACCCTAATACCAAAAGCAGATAAAGACAACACAATGAAAGAGAATTACAGGTCAATATCCCTCATGAATATAGATACCAAAATCCTCAACAAAATTCTAGCAAATCAGATCCAGCAATACATCAGAAAGATCATACACCATGACCAAGTAGGATTTACCCCAGGAATGCAAGGATGGTACAATATTCGCAAATCAATAAATGTGATACATCACATAAACAAATTGAGAGATAAAAATCACAGTTATATTAATTGATGCAGAAAAAGCATTTGACAAAATCCAACACACTTTCTTGATAAAATCTCTCAGCAAGGTGGGAATGGAAGGATCATATCTCAACATAATAAAAGCCATATATGATAAACCCTCAGCTAACGTCATACTCAATGGGCAAAAACTAAAACCATTTTCCCTAAGAACAGGAACAAGACAGGGATGCCCACTATCAGCACTCATGTTCGACATAGTACTGGAAGTATTAGCCATTGCAATTAGACAAGAAGAAGAAACAAAAGGGAGAGAATCCAAGATGGCAGCATAGGTAAACACCTACACTGTTGTTTTGCTCAACAATTTCAAAACTACAACTAAAAGACAGAACGGACATCATCCAGAACCACAGGAAAGCTGGATGAGTGTAAATTCTACAACTAGAGGGAAAGAGAGAGGTTCACGGAGATCCAGAGGAGCTGCAAAAAGCTGAGGTACGGAGACGTGCATGTGGATAGAGCAGGTGCCAGAGTTTCTGGCTGGCTTTCTCTGGCGGGAGGGAAATGGAGACCCTCAACTGCACTGAACCCCAGGTCCAGCCGAAACTCATACTGCGGGAGTTTGGACTGTGAAAAGAGAGAAGTGCACAGAAATTTAGGGGAGCTCCGAAAGGGCAGGAGTCTGGTGGAGCGCACAGCACTGCGCACAGAAGACCGACTGCTGATCATGCCCCTGGCTTTCCTGAGTGGGTGGGAGACAGAGCCTCCCAACTGTGCCACTAAACCCAAGTTTCAGGCAAGATGCTGGGGACCCAGACTCATATGGTCCCGGAGTGCAGGGCAGCCGGAAAGGCAGTATTCTAGAGGCATTTCACGCGTACACAGGGACTGCTCCATCAATTATCAGGATCACGTGAGACCCAGGGGCTGTGTAGGGCGGGGTCAATTGGAAAGCCCCTCCCAAGCTCAACAGAGAGGTTTTTGCAGTTTTGCAAGTTTTGTATCATAAGGCTGAATCTAACACAGAAGTTCTCCCAGCATAGTGAAAATGGGGAGACATGGGAAGAGATCACAAACAAAAGAAATGGAGGGAAACAAACGACTGGATATAGAGTTCAAAACCATGGTTATGGGAATCCAAGATGGCGGCATAGGTAAACACCTACACTGCTGCCTCCCACAACAATTTCAAAACTACAACTAAAAGACAGAACGGACATCATCCAGAACCACAGGAAAGCTGGATGAGTGGAAATTCTACAACTAGAAGGAAAGAGAAGGGCTCACAGAGACCCAGAGGAGCTGTAAAAAGCTGAGGTACGGAGACGCGCACATGGAGAGAGCGGGTGACGGCGCACCTGGCTGGCTTTCTCTGGCGGGAGGGAGACGGAGACTCTCAAAGGCATTGAACTCCTTGCCCTACGACATTAAACCCCAGATCCAGCCGAAACTCATTCGGGGGGAGTTTGGACTGTGAAGGGCGAGAGGTGCATGGAGGTTTAGGGGAGTTGCAAAAGATCAGAAGTCTGGTGGCGCTCAAGGCGTTTTATGTGGAGGACCGAATGCTGATTGTGCCGCTGGCTTTCACAAGTGAGCGGGAGACAGACCCTCCCAGCTGTGCCACTTCTGACTCCACTGGGCCCCAGTTTCTAGCAAAACCCTGGGGACCCAGACTCGTGTGGTCCTGGAGCACAAGGGAGCAGGAAAGGCAGCAGTCTAGAGGCACTGCTAGAGAGCATGCGCGCACAGGGACCGCTCCAGCCATTACCCAGTCACATGAGACTCAGGGGCCGTGGAGGGCAGGGCCAACTGAAAGGTAAGGCGGTCCCTTAAGCCCTGAGACTCCACCCATCCCAAGATCAAAAGAGAGGCTTCTGCAGCTTTTCAAGTCTGGTTTCATAAGACTGAATCCAACACAAAAGTTCTCCCGGCATAGTGAAAATGCTGAGACAAGTGAAGGGATCACAAACAAAAGAAAAGGTGGAAAACAAATGACTGGATAAAGCGTTCAAAACCACGCTTATAACATTTTTCAAGAATATGCTAGAAAAGATGGATAAATTTAGCAAGTCCCAAGAGGAGATGAAAAAGGACCAACTAGAAATGCAAAAGATCGAACTAGAGATGGAAAAGGTCCAACTAGAGATGATAAAGGACCAAATAGAAATTAAACAAACACTGACTGAAATAAAAAATATTATACAGAGACCTAACAGCAGACTAGTGGAAGGCAAGAATCAAGTCAAAAATTTGAAATACAGTGGTACCTCAAGATATGATTGCCCTAACATACGAGATTTTTGAGATACCAGCCCTCGAGCGAGCGATTTTTGCTTTGAAATACGAGCAACAGTTGAGATACGAGTAATTGCACGGATTGGCCGGCTGCGCATGACCCACCAGTTTACCGCGACTCCAGCGTCTCATACTTTCCCACGCCTCAAGGTTACAGAACGAATTAAACTCGTATCTCGAGGTACCACTGTATAAAGAATCAGAAAACACTCAACTGGAAAAGCAAGAAGAGGAAAGAATCCAAAAATGTGAAGATAATGTAAGGAGCCTCTGGGACAGCCTCAAGTGTACCAACATCAGAATTGTGGAGGTGCCAGAAGAAGAGAGAGAGCAAGATACTGAAAACCTACTTAAAGAAATAATGACTAAAAACTTCCCACATCTGGTAAAAGAAATAGACTTACAAGTCCAGGAAGCACACAGAACCCCATATGAAAGGAATCCAAAGAGGACCACAAGACACATCATAATTAAAATACCAAGAGCAAAAGACAAAGAGAGAATATTAAAAGCAGCAAGAGAAAAACTGTTCACTACCTACAAGGGAGCACCCATACGACTGTCAGCTGATTTCTCAACAGAAAGGATGCAGGCCAGACAGGAGTGGCAAGAAATATTCAACGTGATGAATAGCAAGAACCTACAACCAAGAATACTCTATCCAGCAAAGCTATCATTCAGAATTGAAGGGCAGATAAAGAGCTTCACAGATAAGAAAAAGCTAAAGGAGTTCATCAACTCCAAACCAGTATTATATGAAATGCTGAAAGGTACTCTTTTAGAAGAGGAAGAAGAAAAAGGTAAAACACAAAAAATTATGAACAACAAATACATATCTATCAACAAGTGAATCTAAAAAATTAAGTGAATTAAAAATTTGATCAACAGAATAAACTGGTGAATATAATAGAATCAGGAGCACAGAAAGGGAGTGGACTAATAATTCTCAGGGGGAAAGGGGTGAGGGGCGTATAGGGAGAGACTGGACAAAAATCATACACCTATGGATGAGGTCAACGGGAGGGAGATAATGGTAGAGGGAAGGGTGGGAGCCGGGTGGAGGGGAAAAAATAGAAACAAATGTAATAATCTGAATAATAAAGAATTAATAAAAAAACATGGTTATAAGATTTTTCAAGAATATCCTAGAAAAGATGGATAAATTAAGAAAGATCCAAAAGGCGATGAAAAAGGACCCACGAGAGATGAAAAAGGACCAACTAGAAATTAAACATACACTGAATGAAATAAAAAATATTATACAGAGAGCTAACAGCAGACTAGTGAAGGCAAGAATCAAGTCAAAACTTTGAAATATAAAGAATCAGAAAACACTCAACTGGAAAAGCAAGAAGAAAAATGAATCCAAAAATGTGAAGATAATGTAAAGAGACTCTGGGACAGTTTCAAGCATACCAACATCAGAAATGTGGGGGTGTCAGAAGAAGAGAGAGATCAAGATACTGAAAACCTATTTAAAGAAATAATTGCTGAAAACTTTCCCCCACTTGGTGAAAGAAATAGATTTACAAGTCCAGGAAGCACAGAGGAACCCAAACAAAAGGAATCCAAAGAAGATTACACCAAGACACATCATAATTAAAATAACAAGAGCAAAAGATAAAGAGAGAATATTAAAAGCAGCAAAAGAAAAACAGTTAATGACCTATAAGGGAGCACCCATACGATTGTTTCTGATTTCTCAACAGAAACTATGCAGGCTACACGGGAGTGGCAAGAAATATTCAATATGATGAATAGCAAGAAGCTACAACCAAGAATAATCTATCCAGCAAAGCTATCATTCAGAACTGAAGGGCAGATAAAGAGCTTCACAGATAAGAAAAATCTAAAGAGTTCATCAACTCCAAACCAGTATTATATGACATGCAGAAAGGTACTCTTTAAGAAGAGGAAGAAGAAAAAGGTAAAAGATAAAAAATTATGAACAACAAATATATATCTATCAACAAGTGAATCTAAAAATTAAGTGAATTAAAAATTTGATGAACAGAATAAACTGGTGAATATAATAGTATCAGGAGGACAGAAAGGGAGTGGACTGATAATTCTCAGGGGGAAAGGGGTGAGGAGGGTGCAGGGAGAGACTGGAAAAAAATCATACACCTATGGATGAGGTCAGTGGAGGTTGGATGTAAGGGTAGAGGGAGGGGTGGGAGCTGGGTGGAGGGGAGCTATGGAGGGGGCAAAAGAGAAACAAATGTAATAATCTGAATAATAAAGATTTAATTTAAAAAAAGGAAATGAAAGGCATCCAAATTGGAAAAGAAGTAAAGCTGTCCTTATTTGCAGATGACATGATACTGTACATAAAAAATAGGAAGGACTCCATCCAAAAACTAATAGACTTAATAAATTAATTTGGCAATGTAGCAGGATACAAAAAAATGCCAAGAAATATATG
This sequence comes from Lasiurus cinereus, assembly GCA_011751065.1. NCBI lineage: Eukaryota > Metazoa > Chordata > Mammalia > Chiroptera > Vespertilionidae > Lasiurus > Lasiurus cinereus. The sequence continues at coordinate 16,507,169 of JAAGEH010000031.1, read as the reverse complement.
GCCTTTCTATACACTAATAGTGAAATTACAGAAAGAAAGACTAAAAAAGGAATCCCATTTATCATTGCACCAAAAAATTTAAGTTACCTAGGAATAAACTTAACTAAGAAGTTAAAAGACCTATATGCAGAAAAGTACAGGACACTGAAAAAGGAAATACAAGAAGATGTAAACAGATTGAAGAGCATACCATGCTCATGTATTGGGAGAATCAACATCATTAAAATGTCCATAATACCCAAAGCAATCTATAGATTAAATGCACTACCCATTACAATACCAACGACATATTTCAGAGACCTAGAAAGAACTCTCCAAAGATTCATCTGGAACAGAAAAAGACCGCAAATAGCCTCAGCAATCCTGAGAAAGAAGAATAAGGTAGGTGGGATCTCAATACCAGATTTCAAGCTATATTACAAGGCAATTGTTCTCAAAACAGCCTGGTACTGGCACAAGAATAGACACATAGATCAATGGAATAGAATCGATAATCCAGATATCCACCCAAACCACTATGCTCAACTAATATTTGACAAAGGAGGCATGAACATACAATGGAGTCAAGACAGCTTCTTCAATAAATGGTGTTGCGAAAATTGGACAGATACATGCAAAAAAAAAATGAAACCAGACCACCAACTTACACCAAATACAAAAATAAACTCAAAATGGATAAAGGACTTAAACATTAGAAGGGAAACCATAAAAATACTAGAGGAATCCACAGGCAGCACAATCTCAGACATATGCTGAAAGAACTTCTTCACTGATACTGCTCCAAGGGCAATGGAAGCTAAAGAGAAAATAAACAAATGGGACTACATCAAAATAAAAAGCTTTTACACAGCAAAAGAAACCATTAACAAAACAACAAGAAAGTTCACTGTATGTGAGAACATATTTGCAAAAGTTATCACCGATAAAAGTTTAATCTCCAACATCTACAGCCAACTAATACAACTTAATAAAAGGAAGATAAATGATCCAATAAAATAATGGGCAATGGGTCGAAACCTGTTTGGCTCAGTGGATGGAGCATTGGCCTGTGGACTGAAAGGTCCCAGGTTAGATTCCGGTCAAGGGCATGTATCTTGATTGCGGGCACATCCCCAGTGGGGAACGTGCAGGAGGCGGCTGATTGATGTTTCTCATTGATGTTTCTAGCTCTCTATCCCTCTCCCTTCCTCTCTGTAAAAAATCAATATATATATATATATATATATATATATATATATATATATGCAATGGACCTAAATAGAACCTTTTCGAAAGATGACAGAAGGAAGGCCAAGAGACACATGAAAACATGCTCAAAGTCACTAATTATCCAAGAGATGAAAATCAAAATGACAATGCGATACCATCTCACACCTGTCAGAATGGCAATTCTCAACAAATCAACAAACAACAAGTGTTGGCGAGGATGCGGAGTAAAAGGAATCCTTGCTGGTGGGAATGCTGACGGTTGCAGCCACTGTGGAGAACAGTATGGAGTTTCCTCAAAAAACTAAAAATGGAACTCCCATTTGACCCAGCAATCCCTCTCTTACAAATATATGCTAAGAAACTAGAAACACCAATCAGAAAGGATTTATGCACCCTTATGTTCATAGCAGCACAATTGACAATAACTACAATTTGGAAACAACCTCGGTGCCCGTCAGCAGATGAGTGTATCAGAAAACTGTGGTACATCTACACAATGGAATTCTATGCTGCCATAAAAAAGAAGGAATTCTTACCATTTGCAGCAACCTAGATGGAATTAGAGAGTATTATGCTAAGTGAAATAAACCAGTCAATTAAGGAGAAACACCACATGATCTCACTCATTTGTGGATAATAAAGAACATTATAAACTGATGCACAAAAAGATAGATATAGAGGCAGTAAAGCATCAAACAGATTGTCAAATTACAGCAGGAAGGTTAGGGAGAGGTGGGGTAGAGAAGAGATCAATCAAAGGACTTGTATGCATGCATATAAGCACAACCAATGAACATAGACACTGGGGGGGTTGGGTATGTCTGGGAGGGTGGGGCAATGGGAAGATATGTATACATGTAATACATTAATAAAATATTAAATTAAAATAATAATAAAAATAAAATTAAGAATAGTAATTTAAAAAGGAATACTGGTCTAAACAGCATGGGATGGCCAGAGGGGGAGGGTGGGTGGGTGTGGGCAAATGGGGAGTGGGAGACAAATGTAATAGTGTCAACAACAAAAATAAAATTAAAAAAAAGAATATTGGTCACCCAGCCAGTGTGGCTTAATGGTTGTGCAATGGCCAGGAGGTCATAGTTCAATTCCTGGTCAGGGCACATGCCCAGGTTGTGGGCTTGACTCCCAGTGTGAAGCATGCAGGAGGTAGCCAATCAATAATTCTCTCTTACCGTTCATGTTTCTCTCTCTCTCTCCCTCTCGCTTCCTATCTGAAATCAATATATATATTTTAAAACGTATATTGGTCTAAAAAGTAAAACAGTTCTTAGATTTGAGTATTCTTTCATAGTTAGGAATAAAGAAACAATCTCTCTTGCTTAATTATCTCATGTAATTTTTAAAATTTATTTTTATTGTTGAGAGTATTATAGATGTCTCCTATCCACCCCCCCACACACTCATTGCTCCCTGCCACCCAGCTTCCTCCCATACCCAGGCCTTCACTGCACTATTGTCAGTGTCCATGGGCTACGTATAAGTTTTCTTCCTGCCCTCCCTTCCTTTTAAGAGCTGTAAATATTTTCCATGCTTCCAGGTCTCTGGACCTATTTTGTTCATCATGTTATTTTCTTCAAATATAAATAAAGAATATTATAAGGGATTTACTAGAAATATAAATTAGTAATTACAAATTTAAATAATGTCTTTTAAATTGGTAGGCTTTGTACTCCTTCTTGGTCTTTATTCTAAAGAATTCTCAAGTTTATTTTTGTCTTCTTTTTTTCTGTTCTCAAACTGCTGTCTTTGGCACTAGCTCAAGTAACAAACATTTCTTTAAATCGTGATGAAACATATGTTAGTACACCTCTTTATTTTTAATACTTGTCTGTGGGATAACTTTCAGAAAAGAACTCTTGAACTCTCAATTAAAAAAGTAAAAGGAGGAAGAGAAAACTTGGGCACAATACTGGTAGTATTAAGGGCTTGTGCCAAATGAGCTTCTTTAAGTATCTAGCAAACAATGACTTACTACTTTCCTGACTGTGGATACAGCAGCTGAAGGACTGAGTGCATATGGAAACCAAATATTCAGCTCCAGAAATAATGATGAAGTATTAATAACTATCTGAGATAATGCTGCAGTTGCTTGTACATTCCCTATTTGGTCATGTGCACACATAACTTCTGGGTACATAGGGAGGAAAAGCAATGTGGTTCAATGTCAAGTGCACTGGGCTGGCAGCAATCAGGAGATAAGAGTCTTTATCACTGCTTTCCCATTAATTCATTTTATGAAATTGGACAGGTCACTTAATCTTGCTGTGTTTCAATATTGTCCTGTATAAAAATAGAACTGATAATACCTGTTCTACTTAACTGATAGGATTCACAGCGGGGCGGGGGTGGGGGGGCGGGGAGGCGGGTGAATAACTTATGAAGCCTGCAAAGACATGTATGCATTTATTGAAATTTTTGGTTTGAGGTGTTTGTTCCTCTTGTTCCTTCACCTCCTTTCACTCACTACTGGGAGCCTTATGATGCAGTATTAACCCTTCTCAAGAGGGCCTGCCAGTAAGAATATAACAATTCTTCCTTTTGTCTTCCATATTTGAGAATACCTTGTTTCTCAATAATTTTGAGCATCTGCATATACCACAGAATCTCAGTGTGGAGGGACCTTAAGGGTCTTCTGATCCAATCCTGCTACTGCTGCTTGAGAAAACATTTGAGTGCCTTTTGGGTGCTGTTTCCTTACTAAGGTGACCTTCTATTTATCTCTGTGGCCTCCAACTCTTGTTTGTTTGCTGGAAGTAGAGATGAATACTGTACAGTTAAGGCTTGTCTCCTTGCCTTCAGTCACTAAATCCTGATGATTTTTCCTTGGAATATTCTTGTCTGATCCTCTGCTATCATCCTCATTTTGGCCCACATCTCCTTGCATCTAATCTATTATGAAAGCTTCCCAGCTGTTCTCTCCCTTTCCTCTGGTTTCTCCTTACCTAATCTATTTTGCAAAGCTCAATCACTTGAGCACTCACTGTTGGACATGCATACATGTTTTAGGTGAGGTCTTACCCTCAAGGAGTTTACAAATTAATATATAAGCTTCAGAGCTCATGGTTTACAGTTGAAACAGTAGCATTATACCACCTTATTTTGTTACCAAAACCTTTTTTACAATTATGTCTTTCTGACACAACCAAATTTAAATTCCCAGATAGTGAGGCAATTGTTATATATGACTTTGAAAACACTTGAACATGCAGCACCAGGGTTCCCTATGGCTAATAAATAAATATTTGTTCATTAATTAACTGTTTAAGTAAGTGCCAAAAACTAATGCCTCTGTGCAATAGAGCCTCAGTTCTGTAAGGAATCCAAATACTATTATTTATAAGGTGACTAAAGACCAGAAGTTACAGTCTTATATGGGCCACTTTCTAGATGGAATTTAACAGGAATTCCACCTGTTGAAAGTTGATTGAAATACTCAAATTTCCCTCCTCTCCCCTCACATTTTAAAAATAAGCATACAAATCTCTCCATTCCCATAAAATCAAGAGGAGAATAATTATCTTCATTTTGTGTTTTTAATGGTTGCTGGCATCCCCACTATCATCATCATCACTGAAAATAAGTGTGATCTTCTTTAGTACATTCTTTTCTTTTTTCAAGGTTTGATTTAAATTTTGCACATTCTAGGGGAGGAAAAATTGATTTGCTCCCCAGAATATGCCAAATTTAAATCAAGCCTTAAAAAAAGATAACAAAAGAACCCTTTGGTAACTCTAAGTACATTTAATAGATGTACTTATACATCATTTATGGGTCCCATATCAGGTTAGGATTTGGACTGAAATGTTTATTCAGAGAAAGATCTGGCTTTAACAGACCAACTATCCTAGAGATGCAATTCTCCTTTCCTATCCCACGGCCTCAAATAGTTTAACAAGCATTCTCTAAGGATAACTTATTTACTTTTTTTTTTCCAATCAGGGTATACATCTTAGACAGTAAGGTGAATTAGGATTTCATATAACAGATACTTGCCAGCTTTCTTTGCTCTTCAACATACTTGAAACCTTCTGAATCTGCTGTGCTGGCACCCACTGATTATATTTAGTTTGGGGTGGGAATGGACGTGAGGGAGGAGGCAGTACAATCCATAAGAAAGAGGTTGAAGCTTTGAAAATAGTACATTTTAGTGTGATGATGGAGAGAAGAGTGATGGAAATACAAATTGGCAAGTCAATTCAGTTGCCCTGGGTAGAATGATGCTCAAATTCATAGTGCAGATTGAGAGCAAGTCTTGAGAGGGACTGTACTGCATGGCTGCGGGGTGGTGGAAGAACAGCAGAGGAGAGCTAAGCAGTGGGTGACAGTGGCACTGGCTGCAATCTGCACAGGGTGGGGAGGGCATAGTAGGGGCTATAGGGAAAGCTCATCTTGTGGTGACATACTGGTTGAGGCTGCTCAACTCACTGTTGATTCCTGGCACAACATTTGTTAATACTGCACTCGAGAACTGGGAGAGGCTTTCTTTAATTTATGCGAAAAATAATACAAATAAGAAATGACCAAATCTTTCAGTTCCTCCACCTCGAATGGTGTAGGTTATTTCCAATTCAACCTGATGCTTAGTGGTGGTAGTGGGGTTCCTGGCAGGTAAGCCCTCTGATGTGTACACTGGATTCATTTTGTAGAGCTAACAAGTTATCAGCTACATCCATGCACTGAGTCCAAGAGTTACAGCTGTCATTCAGCTGAAATGCTATTCTCACATTTATGTCCATATTTATATCTTATATGCATGTAGAAGGGACCAATGTGGAATTTCGCCTCTAACCTTTCATTCCTCAGGATGACAGCTCCGTGGCTATGAGCCTGAAGGCACACTAGATAGCAATTTGGCACTGTCCCCTGGTCACTTCTTCTCAAGTAGACTAGCTAGAGACAAATAGGTAAGGTTTAGGTAAGTGATCAAGGTACCAGGAGAAGCTTCCTTAGGAGATCGGGAATGTTGTCATCTCTATGACAGGGGCATTGTTAGCATTGGGGATCTAAAAAGTGAGATGCCACGCATAATTTCAGCTACCTCGGACCCAGGTCCTCTCATTTCACCCCCGGCTCTTAGAACAAGAGGCCGTGGCGCATGCGCACTGAGCCACACCCATTCACCAGGGAGTCCTACCCCTCCCTGCCCGGCTCTGGCAGCCGCTTGGATTACTCAGCAACGATCTCCCCCTCCCCAAACAGTCACCTACCCGCTAACTGCGACCCCTGAACTGCCAAGGTCCCTTCCCCAAGGTGCGAGTGCCCTTGGAAATCACCTAGACCTCCCTTTATCCATCTTTCCCCAAACACCCCACCTCCGGGCCTTTGGGGTCCCGGCTGTTGGCCTTGCTCCCTGCCCACGCACAGTCACCTTACCCGACACAATGGGACAAAGATAGAAGAGAGCCACGGGCACCAGGCAATCAGCTCTGGGAGCCGGCCGCCCGGCTCCTGAGCGACACTGTCACTGCTTCTACTGCCTCCTGGTCCTCAGTGGGGCAGCAAGTGCAGCTAGGACCTCGGTGGCCTGCCAGCTGCTGCTCGCACCCGCACGCCGTTACTGCTGCGCAGCGTCTCGAGCTCGCGCCACAGAGGGGAGGGGGCGGGGCCCGCGCCGCCTCCTCAGGCTCCTTTCTGGTTGCTGCGGACCCGGCTGCCTCTGGCCCTAGCAGGTCCAGAGTGCACCCTGTCTCTCTCAGTTTCTTTTGTGCTCAGTGTCCAATCCAGGTCTCCCTTGTACTCTTCGCTTTCCCTCAGTAGGCACAGCGACAATGGACCGTCAAATACTGCTCTCCCACTTGGCTCCTCTGCAGCCAGGTTCCACAGCTCCATTTCCCGCAATTACCCTTCGACCTATCTCATTTATCTTACCTCTAAACTCTCTCCTTTTGCCAAATGGATAGCACATATATTCTCCTGTTTCAAACAGCTCAGGGAAATACATTACTAGGAAATACATTACACAACACATTACCAGGTTCTATAGCTGGCTACTGCTCATGAAATTCTGATGGCCATCCAAAAAGAAAGATTCACACCGGTAGCTCAGGCATAGAAGGCACACCATACTTTACCCTTAGCAGTTAGCATTCTAGAGGAACATACAGAAAGCATTAATAGAAGTTTCCGGAAATGTTGCTGAGGTAGAATGAAATATTCCAGTTGTGCCCAGCTTCTTTTTGTTGTCTCCTCTGGCCTTCTGGTACCTCCAACTTTGTGATTTATTCTTTCCTGTTATGAACTCCTGGGGTTTATTTAGCCCATACTCCATCTATCTGTTAGGTAGATCCACCTGCTAATATCTGGTGTCTGAGAACCTGGGCCTGTATGGCACTGCCCCTCACTCACCATGTGCCCTCTGAAGGTCATCACAATAACATTCCTCCATCTAGGCCAGTCTCACTCTATTTCTTCACAAGTGAACTATTTAGTCAATCTCACATGGCCCAGTTAAAATGTCACTTCCTCAGAGTAACCTTTCTCAATAACCCCAGAATGGAGAGACTGCCTTGATTTTATTCTCTTGCAGATTCCTGTAGACTACTGTGCTTTTTCTTCAAAATATTTATCTGTTAATGATTATATATTTAAATATATGATTATTTTGATTGACACCTGCCTTCCTCCACTAAACTATATTGCACCATAAAGTCAAGGATTAGAACTGTCTAGATTCACTATCATAACTCCAGGGCCTAGGGCAATGATTGTTACATAGGACATGCTCAGAAAATATTTGTTGAATATCATCAATAAGTATTATTCTCTAAAAATAAAATGAAGAGATCTAACTTAATCCCTTGTGCTCCTACTTAAACCACTCCCTTCCCTCTCCTCCAAACACACAACACAAAAACTCTTCTGATGGAAAGGGAGATACACATAGTCTTCAATATCAATTTTTACTCCCACATTTGTATCTGTAATAACAGGAAACTTTTGAGCACAGACCTATATGTATAGATTGCATACATGAACTACTGTGCATATACTAAGTATACTTGATATATTACATTATACATATATTAGAGGTCCAGTGCACAAAATCATGCACCAGTGGGGTCCCTTGGCCTGGCCTGTGGGATCAGGCCAAAAGCAGCTCTCTGACATCTCCCAGGGGGTGCCAGATTGCAAGGGGGCACAGGCAAGGCTGAGGGACCCCACTGGTACACAGTTGGGGCCAGGGAGGGATGGCAGGAGGGTTCCAGGGCATGTCTGGCCCATCTTTTTCAGTCCCAATTGGCCAGACCTCAGCAGCAAGCTAACCTACTGGTCAGAATATCTGCCCTCTCATGGTCAATGCACATCATAGCAATTGGCCAATAGGTCGACTGTCTGCCCTAGTGGTCAGTGCACATTATAGTGAGCAGTTGAGTGGCCTTACCATATTATTAGCATGTTATACTTCGATTGGTTGAACAGCCAACCTGTCCACCAGACACTTAGCATATTAGACTTTTATTATATAGGATTGTAATACATACACATAAAAATACTCCACCATAGGTATTTTAAAAGAATGAGGAAAAAATACATTACAATGTTATTTTAAAAAATCTTCATGGTTGAAAGTATTACATATGTCTCCTTCCTACCCCACTTGACCTCTTTTAGATGCCTCTATCCCCTACACCAAGTTTGCACCACCCTATTGTCTGTATCTATGGGTTATGCATATATACATACACGTTTTTTGGTTAATCTCTTCCCATCCAACCATTCTACAGTGCCTTCCATCTCAGATTGCACAGTCTGTTCCATGCTTATATCCCTGGATCTATTTTGTTCATCAGTTTATTTTTTTCATTAGATTCCACATATGAGTGAGATCATACAATACTTGTCTTTCTCTGACTGGCTTATTTCACTTAGCACAATACTCTCCAGGTCTCTCCATACTGTCTCAAAGGGTAAGAGAGCCTTCTTCTTCTTTTTTCTTTTTACTGCTGCATAGGATTCCAATTACCTCAGCTTTTTATCCATTCATCTATTGATGGGCACTTAAATTATTTTAAATTGTGCTGCTGTGAACATAAGAGTGCATACATTCTTTCTAATTGTTGATTCAGGTCTCTTAGGCTATATTCCTAGAAGTGGGATCACTGGGTCAAATGGCAATTCCATTCTAAATTTATTGAAGAAACTCCATACTGTTTTCTATAATGGCTGCAGTAGCCTGAATTCCCACCAGCGGTGTACTAGGGTTCCTTTTTCTCCACATCCTCACCAGCACTTCTCATTTGTTGATGGTAACCATTATGACTGGAGGGAGGTGATACCTTATTGTTGTTTTAATTTGTATCACTCTGATGATCAGTGACTTTGAGCATTTTTGCATGTCTCTTGGCCATCTCTGTATGTCCTCTTTGGAAAAGTGTCTATTTAGGTCCTTTTCCCATTTTTACATTGGATTGTTTTCTTTTTGTTAAGTTGTATGATTTCCTTATACAGTGGTATCTCGAGATACGAGTTTAATTTGTTCCATAACCTTGAGGTATGGGAAACTATGAGACGCTCGAGTCGCGGTAAACTGGTGGGTCCTGTGCAGCCGGCCGATCGGCGCGATTACTCGTATCTCAACTGTTGCTCATATTTCAAAGCAAAAATCGCTCGCTCGCTCGACAGCCCGTATCTCAAAAATCTCGTATGTTAGGGCACTCGGATCTCGAGGTACCACTTATATTTTGGATATTAACTCTTTATCATGTGTATCATTACCAAATATGTTGTTCCATAGATTGAGCCCTTTTCATTTTGTTGATGTTTTCTTTGGCTGTGCAGAAGCTTTTTATTTGGATATAGTCTCATCTGTGCATTTCTCCGTAGGTTGCCTTGCTCTCGGATATGTATCCATAAACATATTGCTATGAGATATTTCTGAAATTTTGCTGCCTGTGGTTTCTTCTAGAATTTTTTTAGTTTGGCATCTTGTATTTAAATCTTTGATCCATTTTGAGTTTATTCTTGTGTATGGTGTAAATTAGGGGTCTAGTTTAATTTTTTCCCATGCATCTGTCCAATTTTCCCAACACCACTTATTGAAGAGACAGTATTGACTCCATGCTATGTTCTTGCCTCCTTTGTCAAATATTAATTGAGTGTAATGGCTTGGGTTGATTTCTGGGGTCTCGGTTCTGTTCCATTGATCTATATGTCTGCTCTTGTAACAGTACAAGGATCTTTTTACAGTGGGTTTGTAGGTTAACTTTTTAAAATTTTTATTTTATTATTTAAAATTTTTATTTTATTATTTAAAGTATTACAAATAGTAGTACATATATCTCTTTTTTTTCTCCATTGAACTTCCCCCTGGCCTCACTTATCCCCTGGTACATGCCCTCACCCCACCACCCAATGTCTTGTGTCCATTGGTTATGCTTATATACATGCATGCATACAAGTCCTTCAAGTGATCTCTTTACCCCCTCCACAACACACCCCATCCTTCCCGCTGTACTTTGAGAGTCTGTTCGATGCTTCTCTGCCTCTGTATCTATCTTTTTGTTCATCAAGTTATAATGTTCTTTATTTTTCATAAATGAATGAGATCATGTGGTATTTTTCTTTCACTTTCTGGCTTATTTAACTTACCATAATGCTCTCCAGTTCCATCCATGATGCTGCAAATGGCAAGAATTCCTTCTTTTTTTTCCAGCAGCATAGTATTCCATTGTATAGATGTGTCATAGTTTTCTAATCCACTCATCTGCTGATGGGCATTTAGGCTGTTTCCAAATCCTAGCTACTGTAAATTGTGCTGCTATGAACATAGGGGTGCATATATCCTCTCTGATTGGTGTTTGTTTTCTTGGGATACATTCCTAGAAGTGGTATTACCGGGTTAAATGGTAGTTCCATTTTTAAATTTTTGAGGAAACAACATACTGTTTTACACAATGGCTGCACAGCCTGCATTGCCACCAGCAGTGAGTGAGTGTTCCTTTTTCTCTGCATCCTCTCTAGCACTGTCATTTATTTGTTGATGATAGCCATTCTGACAGGTGTGAGGTGCTACCCCATTGTTATTTTGATTTGCATCTCTCAGTTGATTAGTAACTTTGAGCATGTTTTCATATGTCTCTTGGCTTTCTGAATGTCCACTTTCAAAAAGTGTCTAGGTCCTTTGCCCCTTTTTTGATTGGGTTGTTTATCTTCCTTTTATCAAGTTGTATGAGCTCCCTGTAAATGTTGGAAATTAAAACCTTATCAGAGATAACATTGGCAAATATGTTCTTGTATGCAGAGGCTTTCTTGTTTTGTTGATTGTTTCTTTTGCTATGCAGAAGCTTTTTATTGTTATGTAGCCCCAGTTGTTTATTTTCTCCTTATTCTCTCTTGCCCTAGGATCAGTGCCTCTAAAGATACTGCTACGACATATTCTGCAATTTTGCTGCCTAGGGAATTTGTAGGACTTTTATACTTTCCCATCTTACATTCAAGTCTTTTATCCATTTTGAGTTTGTTTTTGTGTATGGTGTAAGTTGGTGATCTAGCTTCATTTTTTTTTTTTTGCATATATCTGACCAAATTTCCTAGCATCACTTATTAAAGATGCTGTTTTGACTCCAATGTATGCTCTTGCCACATTTGCTAAATATTAATTGAGTATAATGGCTTGGGTCTATTTCTGGATCCTCTATTCTGTTCCATTGGTCTATATGTCTATTCTTATGCCAGTACCAGGCAGTTTTGAGAACCATGGCTTGGTAATATAGTTTGATGTCTAGTATTGTCATCCCTCCAACTTTGTTCTACTTTCTCTGGTCAGCTGTGGCTATTCAGGGCCTTTTTAAATTCCAGATGAATTTTTTGAGAGTTTGTTCTAGATCTTTGAAATATGCAATTGGCATTTTAATAGATATTGCATTGAATCTATAGATTGCTTTAGGTAGTATGGATATTTTAGTGATGTTGATTCTACCAATTCATGAACATGGTATGTTCCTCCATTTGTTAATATCTTCCTCTATCTCTTTTTTCAATGTCCTGTAGTTTTACTAGTACAGGTCTTTTACATCCTTGATTAAGTTTATTGCTATGTATCTTAATTTTTTTGGTGATATGGTAAATGGGATTGTTCTTTTTTTTCATTTCTGCTTCTGTTAGTTCATTATTGTTTTTTTTATGTTTTTAAATTAAATCTTTATTATTCAGATTATTACATTTGTTTCTTTTTTTCCCCTCCATAGCTCCCCTCCACCCAGCTCCAACCCTCCCTCTACCATTACCTCCCCCCATTGACCTCATCCAGAGGTGTATGATTTTTGTCCAGTCTCTCCCTGCACCCCTCTCACCCCTTTCCCCCTGAGAATTATCAGTCCACTCCTTTTCTGTGCTCATGATTCTATTATATTCACCAGTTTATTCTGTCCATCAAATTTTTAATTCACTTAATTTTTAGATTCACTTGTTGATAGATATATATTTGTTGTTCATAATTTTTTGTCTTTTACCTTTTTCTTCTTCCTCTTCTTAAAGAGTACCTATCAGCATTTCATATCATAATGGTTTGGTGTTGATGAACTCCTTTATTATTTTCTCATCTGTGAAGCTCTTTATCTGACCTTCAGTTCTGAATGATAGCTTTGCTGGCTAGAGTTTTCTTGGTTATAGGTTCTTGCTATTCATCACTTTGAATATTTCTTGCCACTCCTGTGTAGCCTGCATAGTTTCTGTTGAGAAATCAGCTGACAATCGTATTGGTGCTCCCTTGTAGGTCATTAACTCTTTTTCTCTTGCTGCTTTTAATATTCTCTCTTTGTCTTTTGCTCCTGGTATTTTAATTATGATGTGCCTTGGTGTAGTCCTCTTTGATTACTTTTATATGAGTTCTGTGTGCTTCCCAGACTTGTAAGTCTATTTCTTTCCCCACGTGGGGGGAAGTTTTCAGTCATTATTTCTTCAAATAGGTTTTCAGTATCTTGCTCTCTTTCTTCTTCTGGCACCCGCACAATTCTGACATTGGTACGCTTGAAGCTGTCCCAGAGGCTCCTTACATTATCTTCACATTTTTGGATTCTTTTTTCTTCTTGCTTTTCCAGTTGAGTGTTTTCTGATTATATTTCAAATTTTTTACTTGATTCTTCCCTTTCTCTACTCTGGTGTTAAGTTTCTGTATAATATTTTTTATTTCAGTCAGTGTATGTTTAATTTCTAGTTGGTTCTTTTTCATCTCTAGTTCTTCCTTTTTCATCTCCTCTTGGGTCTCGCTAAATTTATCCATCTTTTTTAGGATATTCTTGAAAAACCTTATAACCATGGTTTTGAACTCTATATCCAGTCATTTGTTTTCCTCCATTTCTTTTGTTTGTGATCTCTTCCCATGTCTCCACATTTTCACTATGCCAGGAGAACTTCTGTGTTGGATTCAGCCTTATGATACAAGACTTGCAAAACTGCAAAAGCCTCTTTGTTGAGCTTGGGAGGGGTGGAGTCTCAGGACTTAATGGACCTCCTTGCCTTCCAGTCGGCCCCGCCCTCCATGGCCACTGGGTCTCATGAGTCTCTGGAGCAGTCCCTGTGTGTGCGAGCACAGTTCCTCTAGACTGCTGCCTTTCCGGCTTCCCTGCGCTCCAGGACCATATGAGTCTGGGTCCCCAGGGTTTTGCCCCAAACTGGGGTTTAGTGGAGTTAGAAGTGGCACAGTTGGGATGCTCTGTCTTCTGCACACTCGTGAAAGCCAGAGGCACAATCAGCAGTCGGTCTGCTGTGAGCAGTGCTGTGTGCGCCATCAGACCTCTGCCCTTTAGTGGCTCCCCTATATCTCCATGCACTTCTCCCTTTTCACAGTCCAAACTGCCCCCCGTATGAGTTTTGGCTGGACCTGGGGTTCAGTGCTATAGGATAAAGGGTTCAATGCAGTTAAAAGTCTCTGTCTCCCTACCGCCAGAGAAAGCCAGCCAGTTACTCAGGCACCCGCTCTCTCCACACACGTGTCCCCATACCTCAGCTTTTTCCAGTTCCTCTGGGTCTCCATGAGCCCCTCTCTTTCCTTCTAGTTGTAAAATTTCCATTCAGCCAGCTTTCTTGTGGTTCTGGATGCTGTTGGTTCTGTCTTTTAGTTGTAGTTTTGAAATTGTTGTGTGAGACAGCAGTGTAGGTGTTTACCTATGCTGCCCTCTTGGATTCCTCCCCCTCATTATTGTTATATAAAAAGGCCATAGAGAGGAGAAAATGGCGGCGGAGTAGACGGACGCGTCTGGAGCTTTGTCGCTGGGCAGAGGGAGAGAGAGCGGCTGAGAGTTGCATTGGGAGTGTTTGCTGGCAAGCTAGGAGTCAGTTGTCCTCCAGGGGAAGGCAGGGAACTGCTGGAAGGGGCTCTCCAGGGCCAGGCAGCACCACTGCCACGGGGTTTTTGTCCGCCGGAGCCACCAGCGCGAACGCGGAGCCTGAGCCATCTTGCAGTGGGCGGTGGATGTCTGCGGCGGTCTGAAGCCTTCGGCTGGGCACCCACAGAGCAGCCAGGAACCCGGGGACCCATAACTCCGCTCTCCAATCGGCGCAGACACGCGGCGGAATCAGAGATCCACAGAGCACACGGAAAGGTCAGATTGCGCCTGACTTAAGGGGGAGGTGGATGTCTGCCGAGGTCTGAAAGCTGCAGCTCACGGAGGCACCCACAGAGCAGCCAGGACCCAGAGCGCGGCTTCCCAGGCGGCACAGACGCGCAGGTAGAGGATTCAGAGATCCACGGGGCACGAGCGGAAGGGTCAGATTGCGCCTGGGCCAGGGTGCAGTCTCCTACCCCCACAGGGCAGAGATGCGCACACTGTGGGAGCCGGGCTGCGGGAAAGCTGCCTCTGGAGAGGTCCGCAGAGGTGGTCAGGGCGTGATCCCTGAGTGTGAAGGCAGGCTCTCTGAGCTGTTGACAGAGGAGAGCTCCAGCAAACGACTCTTTTTTTTTTTTCTTTTTCTCTGGGGCAGAGGGACAATCTGGGAGTTATTGCAGTGTCCAGGCTACAAAACCCCCACAAACTGGTTTTGGGAACCACAGAGTAGCAGGACCTGAGCACAGCCTAGAGAGGACCTGTGCTTTGTCTCAGAGATCAATTCCGAAACACTGCCACCCAATGGATGACACACAAATTGACTCTCGCATAACCACAAGAGAATAAAGAGATTAAAAAACCAAGAGGGGAACACAGGGAAATGCAATACCTCCTCTACTGGGAAACGGAGTGCCAAGCAGAATAATAGTGGAGGTGAAGGAACATTCTATTTTTCTTCTTCTTTTTTTTTTTTCCTTTTTTCTTTTTTCTTTTTTTTTAATTTTTAATTCTTTATTTTTCATTTTCACATATTTTAATTAAAAGAATATTTTTTTTCTTTCTGCCTCAATTGATTTTACCTTTATAATTATTACATTTTTGTTTTAAACTAGTATTATTAATTATTACTAGTACTTTACCGTTTTTGGGAAAAGAAAGTGTCATTTTGTTTTCTCTTTATTTTATTTTGGGATTAGAGTTCTACATTCTATTTTCATCTTCCCTTTAGCATAATTTTACTCCAACTCAACTCCACCTTTATGCCAACACTTTCCTCCTAACTTTCCCCATTTTGCTGTCTTGTTTCTCTTTCCCTTTTCCAACTTTAGATTCTCCCTATTTTTCTCTTTACCTGGTTAAAATTTCACCCCATTTATATATCTAATTTCAAATCCCCTACTACAAGTCCACACAAACCTCTCCCCTCTTGTCTTCACTAGCCAAAAAGTTGTTTTTTTCTCTATGTCCTTTTGTTGCAATTTGCCTGAAAAGTGATTATATCGATTTTTTGAAATTTTTTTGAGAGATTGTTTTAGTTTATTCTACTTGTTTTATTTTGCTTTTTGCTTGCTTTGTTTTCTACCTCTCTTTTCCCTCATCTCCCTCGATACCAGTTGCTATTTGCAATTTGCATTAATCTCTAGGTACTGGTTGCTGGACTTTATTGGGATTAGTGACTGTTCTATTGGAGTTGTCTCCTGACATCTATATTTTGTTCCTCTTTTCTCTCTTATACACTTTCCTTTCTCTCTGACTTTTTTCTCTTCCTCTTTCCTTCTCCTTTTTCTCCTTTTTATTTTCTTATTTTATTTTATTTTATTGTTCATTTATTTATCTTTTTTTCCTCACTCTCCCAGTTTGATTTTGGCACTTCTGTCTTTTCTTTTTCCTCATTTTCCTCTTCTTCTTTCTCTATTTACCCCTAATTTGTCCTTCATTGGTGGTCACCTTATTTGTGATTATTAACATCTTGAATACATTTCTACTCAGTGCCTTGTGTGCTGTACCTGGTCGTGTTGTAGTTTGTGCCTTTCAATCAATGTAGGAGAGAGCACTACATAACCAGACACCCAGAGAAGAAAGACCATGGGCAGAAAAAGAAACAGCCCACAAAAGACAGAAAGGCAGGTTTCACCAGAAAAGGAAGTAAACGAAATAGAACCACAAATAAGCCTACCAGAGAAAGAGTTCAGAGAAACTATCATAATGTGGTTGAAAAGAATGGAAGACAAATTTGACAATATGAGTAAGAGCCAAGAGGAAATGAAGAAGACGCAAGGGGAGATGAAGAAGCAGCAAGAAGAAATGCAGAAGGACCTAGAGGAGGTGAAGAAGCATGAAGAAGAAACGCAGAAGAAACTAGAGGAGGTGCAGAATAAACAAGAGGAAATGAATAATGACATCACTGCTATAAAGAACTCAATAGAAGCATCAAAAGTAGACTAGAAGAAGCAGAGGACCACATCAGTGAGCTAGAGGACACGGTAGGAAAAAATACCCAAGTACAGCAGCTTCTAGAAAAAAAAGTTAAAAAGCAAGAGGAGAGTCTAAGGGAACTTTGGGATAACATGAAACAAAATAACATCCGCATAATTGGGGTTCCAGAAAGAGTGGAAACTGAACAAGTATTAGAGAACGTGTTTGAAGAAATAATGACAGAACATTTCCCCAATATAGAAAAGAAAAAACCCACACAAATCCAAGAAGCTCACAGAGTCCCAAGCAAAATGAACCCCAACAAACCGACACCAAGGCATATTATAATTAAATTGGCAAACACCGACGACAAAGTAAGAATCTTAAAAGCAGCCAGAGAGAAACAGAAAGTTACCTACAAAGGAACCCCCATAAGACTAGCTACTGACTTCTCAACAGAAACTCGTCAGGCCAGAAGAGAATGGAATGAAATATACAAAGTCATGCAAAGGAGAAGATATTTGCAAATGCTATCACTGATAAAGGTTTAATCTCCAAAATCTACAACCAACTTACACAACTTAATAAAAGGAAGATGAAGGATCCAAAAAAAAAATGGGCAACGGACCTAAATAGAACCTTTTCAAAAGACGACAGAAGGAAAGCCAAGAGACACATGAAAACATGTTCAAAGTCATTAATCATCCGAGAGATGCAAATCAAAACGACAATGTGATACCATCTTACACCTGTCAGAATGGCAATCATCAACAAATCAACAAATGACAAGTGTTGGCGAGGATGCAGAGAAAAAGGAACCCTTGTGCACTGTTGGTGGGAATGCAGACTGGTGCAGCCACTGTGGAGAACAGTATGGAGTTTCCTCAAAAAAACTAAAAATGGATATCCCATTTGACCCTGTAATACCACTCTTAGGAATTTATCCTAAGAAATTACAAACACCAATCAGAAAGGATTTATGCACCCCTATGTTCATAGCAGCACAATTTACAATAGCCACAATTTGGAAACAGCCTAGGTGCCCGTTAGCAGATGAGTGGATCAGAAAACAGTGGTACATCTACACAATGGAATTCTATGCTGCCATTAAAAAGAAGGAATTCTTACCATTTGCAGCAACCTGGTTGGAACTGGAGAGCCTTATGCTTAGCGAAATAAGCCAGTCAATGAAAGAGAAGCATCACATGATCGCACTCATTGGGGGATAATAAAGAACATTATAAACTGATGAACAAAAGGATAGATACAGAGACAGTAAAGCTTCAAACAGACTGTGAAATTACAGCAGGAAGATTAAAGTTAGGTGAGGTAGATAAGAGATCAATCAAAGGACTTGTATCTAGGCATATAATCATAACCAATGAACATAGACACTGGGGGGTTGGCGTATGCCTGGGAGGGAGCGGGGGCAATGGGGAGATATGTATAAAAAATTAATAAAAAAAAGAAATATTCACACACACAAAAAAAAGGTCATAGATACCCAGCTGGGTGTAGCTCAGTGATTGAGGATCGACCCAGCAACCAAGAGGTCACTGGTTCGATTCCTGGTCAGCACATATGCCTAGTTGTGGGCTTGAGTCCCAGTGGTGTGCAAGAGGCACCCAATCAATTATTCTCTCTCATCATTTATGATTCTATCTCTACCCCTCCATTCCTCTCTGAAATCAATAAAAATATATTTTAAAAAATGGCCATAGATTTCTGGGTGTTAAATTTGTATCCTGCTACAAGGCCATATCCATTTATTAGGTCTAGTAGTATTTTGATGGAGTCTTTGGGGTTTTCTATGTATAGTATGTCATCTGCAAATATGGACAGTTTCACTTCTTTTCCAATTTGGATGCCTTTTGTTTCTTCTTCTTGTCTGATAGCAATGGCTAGTACTTCTAGTACTATGTCGAATAGGAGTGGTGTAAGTGGACATCCTTGTCTTGTTCCTGTTGTTAGGGGAAATGGGTTTAGGTTTTGCTCATTAAGCATGATGTTGGCTGTATGTTTGTCATATAGAGCTTTTATTATGTTGAGGTATGATCCCACTATTCCCACTTTGCTGAGAGTTTTTTATCAAGAAATGGTGTTGGGCCGAAACTTGTTTGGCTCAGTGATAGACTTATGTACTTGTGTCCAGATCAATAAAGTAGAAATAGAGAAGCTTCAGTGGCATTTCCCAGATTGTTAGGTCCTTTACTATTTAATTTGCCCCTGTTTTATAGTGTACTGTATCTCACATGTTGTTATATTTCACATGGACTTTTAAAATTTATTAATGTGGATACTAAGGAATAAGAAATTTAAAAAATGAAAGTATTTTTTTCACTCTTTAAAATTTATTTTTTATACACTAGTGTGAGGCACCTGCCATCAAAAAAGCACCGATGGACAGTCACACAGATAATTTTATTTATTTTTTCTTTGATTGTCAGCCCTCTGTGCCTCTAAACCTAGATAGCAATTTGGGCAAATGTTTTAAAAATTTGAAGAAACATTTTTAAGGTTTTTTAAATAAAGATATGATGTCTGTATAAGGTAGATTAATATATTGTGTAAATGTCGAGTCCAAGATGACATTTTTAACCTGCTCATGAACAGGCATTAGTTGAGTTAGATAAAATAGAAAAAACACTTCTTCCACAGAGTAACTAAGATAGGTTAGTCAAGTTGGTGATGCCTGTCCATAAGCGATTTATGCATTATTAATAAAATTACAGGAATAAAAAAAATGGTGTTGGATTTTGTCAAATGCTTTCTTTGCATCAACTGATATGATTATGTGATTTTTGTCTCTCATTTTGTTTATGTGATGTAACACATTTATTGATTTGTGGATATTGTACCATACTTGCATCCTCTGAATAAATCCCACTTGGTCATGGTGTATGATCTTTCTAATATATTGCTGAATCTGATTTGCTAGAATATGGCATCTATGCTCATGAGAGATATTGGCCTATAATTCTCTTTTATTTTGTTGTTTTTATCTGTTTTTGGTATTAGGGTGATTCTGGCTTCATAGAATGAGCTTGAAAGTGTTCCTTCCTCTTGAATTTTTTAGAATAGTCTGAGGAGGATGTTTGGTAAAACTCCCATGTGAAGCTGTTTGGCCCCAGGCTTTTGTTTGCTGGAAGCTTTTTGATGACTGCTTCAATTTCTTCTATAGTTATTGGCCTATTGAGATGTTTAGATTCTTCCTGATTGAGTTTTGGAAGGTTGTATTTTTCTAGAAATATGTCCTACATGTTATCTAGTTTGTTGGAATAGAGTTGTTCATAGTATTTTTAACAATCCTTTGTATTTCTGTGGGGTCTGTTGTTATTTTTCCTCTCTCATTTCTGATTTTGTTTATTTGGGTCCTCTCTCTTTGCTTCTTGATGAACCTGGTTAGAGATTCATCAATCTTGTTTATCCTTTCAAAGAACCAGCTCTTGGTTTCATTGATCTTTTGTATTTTTCGGTCTCTATGTCATTTATTTCTGCTGTAATCTTTATTATGTCCTTCCTTCTGCTCACTCTCGGTTTTTCTTGTTGCTCACTTTCTAATTCTTTGAGTTGTAGAGTTAGATGATTTACTACCTTTCTTTCTTTCTTTCTTTCTTTCTTTCTTTCTTTCTTTCTTTCTT
>JAAGEH010000031.1:16434668-16466740 GCA_011751065.1 Lasiurus cinereus | reverse complement strand
AAGGATTTATGCACCCCTATGTTCATAGCAGCACAATTTACAATAGCCACAATTTGGAAACAGCCTAGGTGCCCGTTAGCAGATGAGTGGATCAGAAAACTGTGGTACATCTACACAATGGAATTCTATGCTGCCATTAAAAAGAAGGAATTCTTACCATTTGCAGCAACCTGGTTGGAACTGGAGAGCCTTATGCTTAGTGAAATAAGCCAGTCAATGAAGGAGAAGCATCACATGATCGCACTCATTGGGGGATAATAAAGAACATTATAAACTGATGAACAAAAGGATAGATACAGAGACAGTAAAGCTTCAAACAGACTGTGAAATTACAGCAGGAAGATTAAAGTTAGGTGAGGTAGACAAGAGATCAATCAAAGGACTTGTATCTAGGCATATAATCATAACCAATGAACATAGACACTGGGGGGTTGGGGTATGCCTGGGAGGGAGGGGGGGCAATGGGGAGATATGTATAAAAAATTAATTTAAAAAAAATGCACCTGAAAAAAAAAAGAAGTAAAATGGACTGGTTGTAGGAAATAACCATTGGCTTCTGGGAAGACCTGGTAGTCAACCTGTTGGGACCAATGGCCACTTGGTAGTTCTAGGTTAACTGTGGTGTTGCAAGCTGATGATGGGAGATGGACTATTGTTATATTGCCCTCTGACCTTGTAAAGCATAAAGGGGCTTAGGTGACTAGTGGGGTGTGTAGAGTGATAGGACCTGTAACAAGGAGGGAGGAAGGAGCTACCTTAGTAAGAGATAAAACATAAGTATAGAAGAGAAGGAAGGCTTGATTTGCCTGGGCTGTAGAATAGTTACCTAGAAGGTTTTCTGCCTTTTTGAGAAATATAGTTCCCTTTTCTTTTTATAAGCCAGAGTGATTTTTGCCTGGTTCCATCTCTTGATTGGTATAGGGATGGTGGCATATGTTGAAGAGGAGAGGGAAAGGCAGAGCCAGCAATCCCTGGCAAAGGTTGGATTGGTCTGGTTTAGGAGGGAATGTTCACTCAAGATGAGTGGAGGTGAGAAAGTTCCTTATGGGTATAGGAGAGGAGGGCTGGAATAGGATGAAAAGGAGAACGAATTCCTACTTCCAGGGTTGGAATTGTCACAAGAGGGGGTATGTTCATGATTCAGAAAGAAGGAAGTCTCATACCATGGGTAATCAAAGTCCCATAGAAAGGTGAGAATATTGATGCAAAGGGAGTAGGGGAAGTAGCTAGGATCTGGAGGATGCATATTGGAAGAGGATGTGGGCTTTCAGAGAAGTCAGGGTTGGTAGAGGTAATACATAGGAGGCACCTGCAAGGGTGCTAACTCATTTGTCCTCTTGTTCTGGTATGTGGGTAAAGCAGAGTCTGGTGGCCCAATCTGGTGGCTGTAATACTTAGGAGACTCCAGCTCATGTGACGGAGATGTTCTGGGGATGGATTTTAATCTGGAAAGGTGGAACTGTAGGGTATGCCCTGATAGTTTCACTGCAGTTGGGGCGGTTAAGAGTACCTGATAAGAGCCTTGCCATCAAGGCTGTAAATTATTGCTAGATTTCCTTTAGGAGGAGTAGGGAGGATTTCTTTTATACAATTGAGGGAGGACCTGATCAGCATGTTCTTCAGTAATTATATGATGATATTTAAAATGGGGATATAGTCTCCAAGTGGGGTCTCTGTTGAAGGCAAGTTTCCTAATAAGAAGGGTCTTCCATACATGAGTTCAAAGGGATGAAGAAAGGAGGGTGCAAGGGGGGAATGCCCTGATGTGCATAAAGGCTAGAGGTAGGAGAGTAGTTTAAGGTTCTTTAGTTTTGAGAGTTAATTTAGTTAGGTGAGACTTCATTAAAAAATTTTCCTTTACTACCTGCATGAATATTGGGGCTGGTGGCGTGGGTATAAGTGCCACAGGATATTCAGAGTGGAGGAGACCTGTTGAGTTATTTGAGACATAAGAGTAGGTCTATTGCCTGATTGTAATGAGGTAGGTAGGCCAAATCTGGGAATGATATGCTGAATGAGAGATTGAGTGACCTTGGAGGACTTTTCAGACCTAGTGGGGAAAGCTTCTACCCAGCCTGAGAAGCTATCTACTAAGTTTAAAAGATATTTGATTATTTTAATAGGGTCATGCAAGTGAAATCAGTTTGCCAGTCTTATCCAGGGATTTGGCCAATAGTCTAATGAGTAGGGAAAGAAGGTAGTCTAACCTATCCTTGGGGAGATACTGAATAACAAGTAGAAGAGATTTTGGTGATGTCTTGCAGTAGGGAGGCTAGGCTAGGACATGTGATGATGAGTTTAGGAGTTGTAAATGTGGTCTGTATCTTTATATGTAGTCAATTGTGAAGATATCATGGGCCTGTCCCTAGGGAAGCATATATTTTCCCTGAAATTTTAACCATGGATCTTCCTTATTGTACCAAGAAGTAATAGGGCCTGAAGTTCCTCCGGAGTGCAGTTTAGTGTTATATGAGGTATGGCTAAGAGTTGGGGAGATAGGGGCTTCATCTGAGCCGCTTCCTTGGCCTTCTGGTCTGCTTTGTTATTTCCCTATATTATAGGATCATTCTGGACTTTGTGTCCTTTTCAGTATATGACTTTAAGAAGGTAGAAAAGGGAAAAGAGGTTCCTAAATACCAATCAGGAAGACCTGTTGATTCTTTCAATGATAGTGTCAAAGACTATGAATGAGCTGTGGGAATAAAGTCTAGTCTCAGATATAAGGAATTAAGCAACAGGAGTGAGCCTGAGTGGGGCTAGTTTAACTTACTAGGAGAGAAAGGATCCTTTCAGACCTCAGGGGGGATCAGGTCCTGACTCACTGTACAACACAAACCTCTTACCATTCACAAATAACCAGCTTTAGCCAAAAAGTAAACAACCAGCATTTATCTTTGTCAATATACTTTATATATTTATTTATTTATTTTTCCCTATTGCCCTCCCCACCCCCCAGTACATGCCCTCATCCATCTCCCCCCTAGCCCTCCCCATTGCCCTGTATCCACTGGCTATGCCTACACACACATGCATAGAAGTCCTTCCGTTGATCTCCTACAGGCCCCTCCCCACCAACCTCCCCTGCCTTCCCACTATAGCACGACAGTCTGTTCATTGCTTCTTTGCCTCTGCATCTGCTTCCCCCACATCCCCTGCTTCTTGTCTTTAAAAACATGTTGCCCCCGTAGGCTACAAATAAACCCACAAGAGCAAAAGAGAAATGTTTGAGTCCCACTTTCAATGTCTGAAAGCTTTGAGTCCCAGTTTCAATGTCAAACAGTTCCTTATGTGTACATGTCATCAATGGTATATGGATACTGGACAAATGGTGGCAATGCCGGTCTGACCCTCTCTGGTTTGGTCCTAGGCATCCTGTAGCAATGCACAGCTGCTAACTGCTCACATGGCAAGGCGAAGTCAGCATCTTCCATATCTGGACTGTTTCTCCTCTTGCCTTCATGGTTGGCACAGACCTGTAAGTTCCTCTCTTTTGCAGGAGTCCACATGGTCTTGGAGTTGTTTTCTGAAAGTATATAAGCATATTCTCAACCAAGAGTTAATAAAGGAATCTTTTCTATAAAATTGACTTGGGGTCCTTGATATTTTTGCCTACACGCTTTTCCTTCGGCTTATTTTTCATGGGTGTCTTGCTGTTAGTATTACAAATGGAAATTAATTTTCTAAAGTGAAAATTTTCTAGATGTAATTTACTTACCGGATATTTTTCCTTACATGATATTATCCTACTCCCCCCCCCTTTTTGATTAATGGAGAATTTGGTAAAACTTTTAATGCAATCTTGATAACTTTACATTTTAATTTTTTTGCACACAAATATGCCTGTTTTATGTTCATTAAATAGTAAGCAATTTTACCATGAGATGAGCTATCAATAGAAATTTTAATTAATACCTTAGAAACAGCTTTTTGTCCAGGACACTTAAATTTTCTTGGATGTTTGCTTATTTCAGTTCGCCAATTTAAATTAATCTGAAAGCTTGATAACTCTTTTACGTCAAATTTAAGACTCTACCAACAATTTTAGATTACCCTGCATATATTAGTGGAAAGGTTTATTTGCATTGAGTAGGCACTGAGCATTCCTAGTGCAAGGCTGAATTTAGATATAGGGCAGCTGCTGTTGGCATATTTCTGTCTGTTACCTGGGTCCTGATCTGTGCTGAACGTGGGAAGTCAGGTATCCATGGGGCAGAAGACCTCCCTCAGAAAGGGTGAAGGTTCAGACCCCTGCAAGGTTGGAGGTGGGGGTGAGGGTCTGTGCCCTACCTCTGTTGACCCCCTTGTTCTCTCCTGATGGCCCCTCTGCGACTGTGCCTGTCTTAGGTTGTTCCTTCCCTGAGGAATCTTACCCGTCTCCGGCTAACCAGTCATCCTCAGGGCCAAGCAGGGTGTTGTGAGGTTCAGTTCTGTCTCCATGGTAGCCTATGCCCCCGTGGCCTCCACGCCCAGCACAAGCCTTGGGGATCCCTTTGCCTGCTGGAGGGGGCCCTGGCACTGCTCACTTATCTCAGGGAATTCAGGTTTTTTCTCCAGTGAGGGCCTAGCTCACACCATTTGGCGAGAGACAGATCCACTATACCAGCCACCTCGAGGCTTCAACCTCAGCATGAATAGAGAGCTCAGGCTACACCTGAGGGCCATTGGGTTGTGAGAAGAGGGTCCCACTTGGCAAAAGAGGAAAGAGGGCCAGTATAGAATGCTCGAGTGCCTTCCTAGTGCCTCAGTTCCTTCTGAAAGAAATTAAATCCTTTCATGTCCTCTTTTTTAAATTGCTGCTAAACATTCAAAGAATTAATTTGTTCGTTTGTTTAGGATAGTTGTACAATATGCTGTTGTGAAATATCAAAGATTAAATGATATTGTAGGATAATATCATGTAAGGATATTTTTTGCTCTAGGCCATGGCAATTCAATTTCAAATGGGCTGACAATTTCTTTTTGTAACTATATAAACTTTTTCAGGGAGACAAAAACACAGATTACTTACTTTAGCTCAAGAGGCCAAATATATTGACTTTCAATTACAATCCTTATGACATTTAAAGGAAACTTCTCTTTATTTCCTTCCAAAATGGTTTTCATGTTACAGAGTTTCATTTAAGAATCTATGTCTCATGAAGCAATTTCTCTTAAGGTTATGGTGACCACTGTATGGATTCCTTCTCATGCCCCACCTTCCCCGTTGTCTATGCCCAGTGATTATGCTCATACACATGTACAAAGGTTTCTCTGTTGATCTCTCCCCCTTATTCCCACCAACCCCCACCTTCCCCGAGGTTTGATGTTTTGTTCAACATTTCTCATTCTCTGAATCTGATCTTGATCATCAGTCTATGTCATTCATTATATTCCACAGATGAGTGAGATCATGTGATATTTGTCTTTCTCTGCCTGGCTTATTTCACTAAGCATAATGCTTTCCATCTCCATCCATGTTGTTGCAAAAGGTAGGAGCTCCTTCTTTTTTACCGCAGCATAGTATTCCATTGTGTAGATGTACCACAGTTTTTTAATCCAGTCATCTGCTGATGGGCACTTAAGCTGTTTCCGAATCTTAGCTATGGTGAATTGTGCTGCTATGAACATAGGGGTGCATAAATCCTTTCTGATTGATGTTTGTAATTTCTTAGGATAAATTCCTAAGAGTGTGATTACAGGGTCAAATGGGAGTTCCATTTTTAGTTTTTTGAGAAGACTCCATACTGTTCTCCACAGTGGCTGCACCAGTCTGCATTCCCACTAGCAGTGCATGAGGGTCCCTTTTTCTCCACATCCTCACCAACATTTTGTTGATTTGTTGATGATAGTTAGCCATTCTGATAGGTGTGAGATGGTACCACATTATTGTTTTTTTTTAAATTAAATCTTTATTATTCAGATTACTACATTTGTTTCTCTTTTTTCCCCTCCATAGCACCCCTCCACCCAGCTCCCACCATTCCCTCTGCCCTTACCTCCCTCCCATTGATCTCATCAATAGGTGTATGATTTTTGTCCAGTCTCTCCCTGTACACCCCTCACCCCTTTCCCCCTGAGAATTATCAGTCCACTCCCTTTCTGTGCTCCTGATTCTATTATATTCACCAGTTTATTCTGTTGATCAAAATTTTAATTCACTTAATATTTAGATTCATTTGTTGATAGATTCATATTTATTGTTCATAATTTTTTATCTTTTACCTATTTCTTCTTCCTCTTTTAAAAGAGTACCTTTCAGCATTTCATATAATACTGGTTTGGAGTTGATGAACTCCTTTAGTTTTTTCTTACCTGTGAAGCTCTTTATCTGACCTTCAATTCTGAATGATAGCTTTGCTGGATAGAGTATTCTTGGTTGTAGGTTCTTGCTATTCATCACGTTTAATATTTCTTGCCACTCGTGTGTGGCCTGCATTCTTTCTGTTGAGAAATCAGCTGACAGTCATATGGGTGCTCCCTTGTAGGTAATGAACTGTTTTTCTCTTGCTGCTTTTAATATTCTCTCTTTGTCTTTTGCTCTTGGTATTTTAATTATGATGTGTCTTGGGGTAGTCCTCTTTGGATTCCTCTTATATGGGGTTCTGTGTGTGTCCTGGACTTGTAAGTCTATTTTTTTTTTACCAGATGTGGGAAGTTTTCAGTCCTTATTTCTTTAAATAGGTTTTCAGAATCCTGCTCTCTTTCTTCCTCTGGCCCCCCACAATTCTGATGTTGGTATGCTTGAAGCTGTCCCAGAGGCTCCTTACATTATCTTCACATTTTTGGATTCTTCTCTCTTCTTGGTTTTCCAGTTGAGTGTTTTCTGATTCTTTATATTTCAAATTTTTGAATTGATTCTTACCTTCCTCTAGTCTGCTGTTAGGTCTCTGTATAATATTTTTTATTTCAGTCAGTTTGTTTAATTTCTAGTTGGTCCTTTATCATCTAGTTGGATCTGTTCCATCTCTATTTGGATCTGTTCCATCTCTAGTTGGTCCTTTTTCATCTCCTCTTGGCTCTCGCTAACTTTATCCAACTTTTCTAGGATATTCTTGAAAAACCTTATAAGCGTACTTTTAAACTCTATATTCAGTCATTTGTTTTCCTCCATTTCTTTTGTTTGTGATCCCTTCCCTTGTCTCAGCATTTTCACTATGCCAGGAGAACTTCTGTGCTGGATTCAGCCTTATGATATCAGACTTGCAAAACTTCAGAAGCCTCTCTTTTGAGTTTGGGATGGGTGGAGTCTCAGGGCTTAAGGGACTGCCTTGCCTTCCAGTCAGCTCCGCCCGCTAAGTCCCCTGAGTCTCATGTGACTGGGTAATCGCTAGAGCGGTCCCTGTACACGTGCTTTCTCTCGCAGTGCCTCTAGACTGCTGCCTTTCCTGCTCCCCTGCCCTCCGGGACCGTATGAGTCTGGGTCCCCAGAGTTTCACCGGAAACCAGGGTTTAGTGGAGTTAGAAGTGACACACTTGAGAGGGTCTGTCTCCCGCCCACTCGCAAAAGCCAGCGGCACAATCAGCAGTCGGTCCCCTGCGCGCCACCAGACTTCCGATCCTCCGCGACTCCCCTAAATTTCCACGTACTTCTCCCTTTTCACAGTCCAGACTCCCCCCATATGAGTTTTGGTTGGATCTGGGATTCAGTGTTGCAGGATAAGGAGGTTCAATGCCATTGGGAGTCTCCCACCAGAGAAAGCCAGCCAGGTACTCCGGCACCCACTCTCTCCACACGTGCGTCTCCGTACGTCAGCTTTTTGCAGCTCCTCTGGGTCTCTGTGAGCCCCTCTCTTTCCTTCTAGTTGTAGAATTTCCACTCAGCCAGCTTTCCTGTGTTTCTGGATGATGTCCGTTCTGTCTTTTAGTTGTAGTTTTGAAATTGTTGTGCGAAGCAGCAGTGTAGGTGTTTACCTATACCGCCATCTTGGATTCTCTCTTTTCCTGTTCTTTGAGGTAGGCCTGTAGAACTATAAACTTCCTTCTCAGCACTGCTTTCATTGTGTCCCATAGTATTTGCATTGTTGTGTTTTTATTGTCATTAGTCTCCAGAATATTTTTAATTTCTTCTTTGATCTCATTTAGTAACATGCTATTCAACTTCCAAGTGTTTAAATTTTTTGAATGTTTTATTGTAGTTTATTTCTAATCTCATGCCATGTGGTCTGAGAAAATGCTTGATATGATTTTAATCTTTTTGAATTTGGGGAGACTTTGCTTGTAACCCAATATGTGGTCTATTTTTGAAAATGTCCTGTGTGCACTTGAGAAGAATGTATATTTTGTAGCTTTGGGGTGATATGCTCTGAAGATGTCAATTAGGTCCATCTGATCTAGTGAGTTATTTAGAAATGCTGTCTCTTTGCTGATTTTTTGTCTAGAGGATTTGTCCAGAGATGTTGGTGGTGTATTAAAATACCCTACTATGATTGTATTATAGTTGATCTCCCCCTTGATATCCTCCAGGAGTTTTTTTTATGTATTTAGCGGCTCCTGTATTAGGTGCGTATATGTTTACCAGAGTTATATCTTCTTGATGAATTGCTCCTTTTATGTAGTGGCCTTCCTTATCTCTTGTTATAGCCTTTACTTTGATGTGTGAAGTATTGCTACCTCAGCTTTTTTTTCATTTCTATGTGCCTAAAAAATGTTTTTCTATCCCTTCACTCTCAGTTTGTGTGAATGCTTTTCTCTGAGGTGGGTCTCTTGTAGACAGCAAATGCATGGATCCTGTTTTCTTAACCATTCAGCTACCCTATGTCTTTTGATTGGTGTATTTAACCCATTTACGTGTAATGATATTATTGACAAGTTCATGTTTGCTGTCATATTTTTCCTTAGTGTTTGTGGGTGTTTTGGTTTTCTTTGCCTTTCTCTTTCTGTTTTTGTTTTATTTTTTTTTTACAGCAGTGTCTTTAGCATTTCTTGCATTATTGACTTGGTAGTGATAAACTCTCTTAGCCCTTTCTCGTCTGTAAAGCTTCTGATTCCACCTTCAAATTTGAATGATAGCCTTGCTGGGTATAGTATTCTTGGGTTAAGATCCTTGTTTTGCATCACTTTATATATTTCATTCCATTCCCTTCTGGCCTGGTTTGTTTCCATTGAGAAGTCAGTTGATATTCTAATAGGAGATCCTTTGTTGGTAACTTTCTGTCTCTCTCTGGCAGCCTTTAAGATTCTTACTTTGTCATTAGTGTTCACCAATTTTATTATGATGTGTCTTGGTGTCAGTTTTTTTGGGTTCTGCTTATTTGGGACTCTGTGTACTTCTTGGATTTTCATATTTTTTTTCCTTGCCAATATCAGGGAAATTTTCTGTCATTATTTCTTCAAATAGGTTTTCTATTCCTTGCTTTGCTTCCACTCCTTCTGGTATCCCAATTAAGCATACGTTGTTTCGTTTTGTGTTGTCTGAAAGATCCCTTAGGCTCTCGTTTTTTAAGTCTTTTTTCCAGTTGTTGCTGTGTTTGTGTGTTTTTTCCTACCTTGTCTTCTAATTCACTGATGTAGTCCTCAGCCTCTTCTAGTCTATTGTTCAGGCCTTCCATTGCATTCCTTATTGCAGCTATGTCATTCTTCATCTCCTCTGGTTTCATTTCATGTTGGTGACATTCTCATTCAGCTTCTTATAGTTCTCATTGAGTTGTGTGTATTTGTCTTCCATACGTTTAAACATCCTTAAAACCATTACTCTCAATTCTTTCTCTGAAAAGCTGCTCACTTCAATTTCATCTAACTCCCTTTCTGGTGATTCCTCTTTTTCTTTCCTTTGGGGATTGCATTTACATCTTCTCATGTTTTCCTATAATGTTTTAATTGTAGATCCAATTGCTTTACTACCCAAGTTTTTTTTTTGGGGGGGGGATGTTGCTACTGGTGTATTTTCTCAGTTTTCCTGTGTTTGTTAATTTATTGTAGTTTCCTACTTGAGGTATTTGGGTTCTCTTGATGTAGATCTGTGAGCTTGATTAGCACAAGTGTGGTGTCCAGAAGTCGGCAGTCATGGAGAGGAGTGTCCCTATTTTTGCTGTTTTGCACCCTTAATTGAGATTACGTGTGCCTAGCAGGGATACACAGTGGCACCTAGGACCCGTCTATCAGGGTGATGTGTTTCAGGGGCCTACACCCTGAAGAGGCATGGCTGTGGTGTCCAGAGTTAAAAAATCACACCCACTGGGGCTCCCAGTGGCTCCCAGGCACTGTTTAGGAGGTGGACCGCCAGGAACATGCTGCTGAAAACCCGCCTTCGGTGGAGTTCTTGAGGGCGCACTGCAAACGCAGATGACCAGGGAGCTCCACAAAGCATATAGGAGGGCACACCACAGACAGGGCGACCAGAACACGCATACACAGGGCCTAGGGTGCCACAGATGGGGTGACCCTGACAAGTAAACACAAGGACTAGGGTATTTCGCAAACTGGCGTGCAAACTGGCATGCAATCTGACTTGCAAACTGGTGAGAAGGCATGCTGCAGACTGGGGAACATGCAGGCTGGGACTAGTGTGTAGCTGCAGCTGAAACCATGGCACAACCGAAACTATGGTGCAAGCACATGGTGCATGTACACTCGGTGACCCATGCACACTCGGTGACCCGGGAGATCGCAAGTCCGGACCCATGTGTGGCCGCTGTTGCAGCCGCACCGATGTCGCTGGGGAGGGGAGGTTTCACTCCGTGCTTTGGAGGCGGAGGTCCCAGGGTCTGCGGGTCTGCAGGGCCCACGGGTCTGCGGGGCTCTGGCTGGAGTGGCTGTTGGGTTGCAGGGCAGCTCCAATACCTGTCTGGCTGGCGGTGTTGGTGAGTTCCCAAAGAAAGGCCGTTTCTCCCTTCAAGATGGCGTGGGCTCCATGCCTGAGTCCCGCAGTCCGGGGAATGAAAGCCGAGATGGCAGTCTCTCCCCGTCCAAGAGAGCCTGGACTGCCAGCCCCCACTGCTCCCGTGAGATTCAACTCTGTCAATATACTTTAAACACATTCTTACTTTCAAGGAAATATACATTCAACAAAATACAAGAGACCTTTTGTAATAAAAAAATAAGAGTAGGCATATTAAAAGATGTCTAGCAACAAATGTTTCCATATTTTATAGTATATTATTTTAAAATATTTAGATGTTTATCATTTAACCCAGCAATGCTCCAAAGTCTTTAAGTTACCATAGACTTTGGAAAATTATGTGTAGACATATGAGGCTGGAGAGAAGGCAGAGGGAGAAAGGAGGAGGCCCAGCAGCCTTTTCTCAGGCCTCTAGCCACTTGGATTTAGATCTGCCACATTTTCCCTTAAAGATAACATGCTAAGGTTTGTGTGGTAATGAGTTCAGCTTCTGATAGTAGCAGAACTGTTAAGGGGTGGAGGGTGGTGAGAAGGTGCTGAGATGAAAGCAGTTTGAATAGCATTAAGGGGGGTGAGAACGTTGGCCTTCAGATCTAACGGCTCAGTGAGAAATCCCTTCATCATGTCATGCCATAGAGGAGCTTTGCAAGAAGATTAAAGTTATGAACCCAGAGGCGAGAGTATCTGAGAAAGGAGAACATTTCTTGTTCAGAAGAGGTGACAGTCATAGAGGAGATAAGGAGATGAGGCATTTAAGGTCCAAAGAATGGCTTAGCTTTGTGGAGTGAGAGAGTAAAAGTGAGGTAGGTAACTGTGGTTTGGGACAACTGTGTTTTATTCAGGGAATACATGATAGCCCTGGCCAGGCACTGAGGTAGAATGAGACAAAAGTGAATGGGGGTATTTAGTAAGATGCAGTGTAGAGGTGAGGTGGCTAATGGCTATGAGACTAATTCAGCAACCCCAATAATAGAGACTGAGGTGGGTACAAGGGTCCCAGCAAATTCAGGGAGGGCAGAATAAGTGCCCCCAGTGTCAATTAGGATATAAAAAGGAGATTGGCCCTAACCGGTTTGGCTCAGTGGATAGAGCCTTGGGCTGCGGACTGAAGGGTCCCAGGTTTGATTCTAGTCAAGGGCATGTACCTTGGTTGCAGGCACATCCCCAGGAGGGGTTGTTCAGGAGGCAGCTGATCAATGTTTCTCTCTCATTGATGTTTCTAACTTTATATTCCTCTCCTTTCTTCTCTGTAAAAAATCAATAAAATATATTTTTAAAAATGAAAATAAATAAAAAGGAGATTGGCTTACATGCCAACACAACCCGAGGCTCTCTACTGGTGATGTAAGTCTGTGGGACCCTGTCATGGCCTGGGAAGCTTCAGTCTTCAGTGGCCAGTCTCAGGAAGTCTGGGAGCTCCAAACTGGATCTAGAGGGCAGTCTTGCTGCGGTATGACCTGGAGGGGCCAAACTGCAGTCTGATTTCCAGTGGCCTTTCCTCCCGCACGTTGGGCAGGGCCCAGGTGTGGCTCTCTGTTTGGGGCAGGACTTGTTCCTGTGTCCTTCCTTGTTGTGTTTGAAGCATGGGCCCAGAGGAGGTTCAGCCCTTGACTTACCCTTGGTTGGAGGACCAGCACTTCATTTGGGATTCATGGGAGTGGTGGCTAGAAGCTGGAAAGCCTCCATATAGGCCTCAGCCTTGGCCTGATGTCACCTTTGTTTTTGGATTTGGGCCTTCTTGTCTCTATTATTAAAGACCTTAAAGGTCAGGTTAATGAGGTCCTTTTGAGTGGTTTGTGGGTCTGTGTCTATTTTTCGAAGTTTATGGTATATGTCAGGGGCTGATTAGGATATAAAATGGGTGTTTAGAAGAAGGACCCCTCTGGGGAGATGGAGTCTAATGTGGTAAATTTCTGTAAGGCTTCCCTGAGGCAGAAGAGAAAGAGAGTTGGATTTTCGTTAGGGTACTGAGTGATTTCATTAAGTTTGTCAAATTCCTTAGTAAAGGTGGTAGGGTTGGTGGGAAAAGACCTGAGACACCTCTCAAGCTGTGTGAGATCAGATGTGGAAATTGGATGTGTACCCGGACTATACCCTCAGTTCATGTTACTTCCCTCAGGGGTAGAATGGGTGTGGGAATAGAAGAGGCTGTTGAGTAAGGCAGTCTTAGATGGCCCCAGAGTGAGTGTTAGGTGGGGGGGAAGGCTGTATTGGAGCTCATATTCTCAGAATTTGGGCCCTCAGGGGGCTGGGGGAGAAGTTCTGGGTTTTGTGAATCTACTGCAGGGGAGGGAGGGGATGTGTAAGAGAGTGGAAGTTGGTGGTCTGCTCGGTCAAAAGTAGATTCAGAATCAGAAGTGTTAGGGGTATGATGTTTTGTGTGAAGCAGAAAGATCTGATGGCTAGAGCAGGATTAAGAGAGAGGATTGGGACTCAAGGGTGAAAAAGGCCTAGATGTAGGGAATCTCTGACCATTTTTCATTGCAGTGACAGCTATTATCTAAATCAGGCAATGTGTTAAAATGGAAAGGGCCATTTTCAGGGCATTGAGACTTTTTAGTTTGTATTGT
This sequence comes from Lasiurus cinereus, assembly GCA_011751065.1. Taxonomy (NCBI): domain Eukaryota; kingdom Metazoa; phylum Chordata; class Mammalia; order Chiroptera; family Vespertilionidae; genus Lasiurus; species Lasiurus cinereus. The sequence goes on along the minus strand of JAAGEH010000031.1, from coordinate 16,453,354 downwards.
GGCCAGACAGTGTTACAAAATAAAGTGAGGTGGTTGGGCATGATCTCCCCGTGAGTGTGCAGAGGTAGTATGATGTGGCCCACGAAAGAGAAAGGGTGAGTGACAAACTACAAATCCAAAGGTGACTGTTTAGCCTAGACATCCCTGTTGCTCAACAAATCATGAGAAATGAGAGGTGTCCCTCTGGATTGCGTATCCCTAATCCAGGAGGATCCAAAGACAAACGGCTGAGGAGTCTTCTGGCCTAGCGCTAGGACTTTTTGAGATGAGAGACTTTTGAGAAGTAGTGAGAGAGAGTAGGCAGAAGACTCAAGACAAGGGAAATTGTGGAACATCACTCACCGAGAGAAGATTGGCCAGTGTTGGGATGGAGGGTCAGCAATGGAGAAGGGGATTCCCAATCCAGTGTCCTCCTTGGCTGGTTCGGGAGAGCTCATAAGGGAGGGAGGCCTCATCAAGGCTGACAATCAAGTCACCTGAATAGAATTCAGAGGTAAGTCCAGGATGAGCTGCCACTGCCTACTGCTCTCTAAATAGCAAACTTGGGGTGACCAAAGACATGGCGATGGTTCCCCATCCCCATGGAACCCTTTCGAATTTTAACAGTTAGGGTCGCTAAAGGAAGAATGCATGAGGCCAAAAAGGGTGAAGAATTATGAATTTATTAGGTCATCTGGATACCATATGGGCTGAGCCCCAAAATGGCACCAGCTCCCAAAGGAGAGGGAGTCAGAGGTTTTTAAAGGACTCTAGGCAGGCTTTTTCTGTTTAGCCTAGACAGAATTCCCTGTAGGTCTGGATTCTGGGAAACTCTGGAGGGAAGAGATAATGGTCTTAGCAAGTGGAATGTGGTCTAAGCAAGTGGAGTGTCCATTGTGAAGTGGCCTAAAGGTCAATTCCCAGGAGAGAGGGTATCGATTCAATTATTTGATCAGGCCTAACAGGCCTCAGTTTTGTTTCAGCTCCAGAATGACCCCACTGACCACATCCTTGCAAAACCAGATGAAATGATGCCGTGGCTGACATCAGGACCAGATGCAATGCAATGATCATCTAGCCCCTGCCCTAGTGCCTACCAATCAGTAGAGACCATGACCTTAACCATGACCTCAGTTCCCTCTGTTCCCTATTTACCTCATACCCTAGAAGCCATCAGGGAGCCAGGTCTTTGAGATTTAGCTCACCTGTGACTCCCAGCATGGCCCCACTTCCTCAACTAATAAACTCTTACTTTCTTTGCTGTAACTCTTATTCATGTCTTATTGAGCTTTGATGTGTGCAGACAACTGGACCTATTTAGTCTAGTAAAAGTCACACTGTGATAAGTGTTGTGGGAAATCGATATACTCTGTGCCTTCTTTGTACCAGGCACTTTATATGTATTTATTTGTTTAATCCTCATAAAACTTGCAAGATTAGCATTACAATTACATTTTACAAATAAGAAAATTGAGACTTGGAGAAGTTAAATAACTTGCAGACAATCAGGAATTCAAAGCCAAGTATTGTTAATATACAAAGTCAATGCTCTCTCAAGTATACCTTGATTTAGCACAATGCCTGCCATCTGGTAGATGTTCAACAAATATATGTTGAATGAATGAATAGAGAACTGGTATCCACTATCCTCTGACTATACACATTACATATACAAATTACACATAACGATTTAAAGAAATATAAACAAAAAGTTAAAATTTGTAGTACCTGCTTATTAAGCTCCATTACAATCCTCAATTTACCCTTCACTTCCTAATCTGTCCTTTTAATTACTAGTAACTCACATTGAAGCCTACTAGGCTCCTTCATTTTAATAATTTTGAATTGATGAAGAACTTTTTTCCCTTCTTACATCATTAAAGAATGGTTTTCCACAACTGTTCTTTTCAACAAAGCTCTCAAAGCTTGGTGAAAGCAACTGAAGAGTTACAAAAATTAGTTAAGCATATTTTTTATTTACTTTCATTTATTGATTTATTCATCAAATATTTTTAACATCTTATATACAACATGTACTCTGTCAGAGTTGTCAGGAAAAAAGTTTGATTAATGCATATTTATAAAGCCATCATCCTAGCCAGTTTCTTTAGGCCTCAAAACCCTGCAGGAGCAACTTCATTAGTCATGAGGGAAATAAAAATTTAATCCACATTAAATATTACTACACACCCAACAAAATGCATAGATTAAAAAAGACTAATACCACCATGTGTTGGCAAGAATGTGGAAAAACTGGAACTCCTATATGCTGCAGGTTGAAATTGAAACAATCACTTTAGAAAACCATTTGGCATGATCTACTAAAGCTAAGATTATACATATCCCCAGTTGCAAGTGACCCTGAATAGTATATATATATATAACAGAAATAAGTGCATATGTCCACAAAAAGACAAGCACAAGAAAGTATATAGCCATACTATTCATGATAGCCCAAACTGGAAAAAACCCAACAGTAGAATGGATAAATAAACTGTGATATCTCTATATATAAAAGCCCAAGTGACCATCGCAACTGAACAGATGACTGAACAGGTTGTGTGGGGTGACTAGGCCACCAGGGGGCTTAGTGAGGGTCGAACAAACAACTGAGCAGCAGGCTGCGTGAGGTGACCAGGCTGGCAGGGGGGTTAGTGAGGGGTGACCAAACGAATGAACAGCAGGCTGTGTGTGGCTACCAGGCCTGCAGAGGGTGGTGGTGGGGGAGTTGGGAGTTACCAGGGCGATGGCAGGGACAATGAGAGATGAACAGGCCAGCAGAGAGGGCAGTAGGGGGCGACCAGGCAAGCAGGCAAGTGAGCAGTTAGGAGCCCGTGGTCCCAGATTGTGAGAGCAATGTCTGACTGCCAGTTTAGGCCTGCTCCCCTGAGGGGTCCCGGATTGGAGAGCGTGCAGGCTGGGCTGAGGGTACACTCCCTCCCCCCCCCCCGTGCACAAATTTTGTGCATTGGGCCTCTAGTATTCACATAATAGAATGGCAATAAAAATAACCAATGGTCATTCAGACAGCAACACAAATGAATTTCACAAAAATAATATTAAATGAAAGAAGCCATGTACAGAAGAGTACAAAGCATTTTATTCCATTTACATAAAGTTTAAAAACAGACAAAACTAATCAATGCTGTTAGAAATTAGGTTTATGGTTACCTTAGAAAAAGTAGTTGCTAGAAGGGGGCAGTTGGGATCTTCTAGGGTGCTGATCGTGATTTCTTTTTCAATTTTATTTTTAAATTACATTTTATGTACAATATTATTTCTTTTTACTTTCAGGTGTACAACATAGTGATTAAACAATAAGATACTTCACAAAGTGTTATCCCCAATATTTCTAGTACCCACTGACACCATACATAGTTATTATAATACTATTGACTTGATTTTGATGTAAATTGTACAGTGTGTTCACTTCTTGAAGATGTCTGGAGCAATTTGTGCACTTTTCTGTATTTATGTTATCATATCTAATAATAGGCAAACATGTAAATTGACCATGCCTCCACTACTCCCACAGCCAATCAGAGTATGCAAATTAACCCAACAAATATGGAGGTTAATTTGCATACGTAGGCACCCAGCAGCCTGGGGCCTGGGAACTTTCTCGGCACCCAGGTCATTCCAAGGTAGGCCCCCTATGGGTCCTGAGCAACCTGGGAAGGGCCTGAGCCAGGGGGCTTCTGGGAAGGGCCTGAGCCAGGAGGCTTCTGCAAAGGGACTGAGCCAACAATAGGAGGGGGTTGGGGGACCCTGCCTAGGCCTCAAGCCCCAGCCAGAGGCTTGGGGCCTGAGCAGAGGTGGAGCTGAGGGATCAGAGGGAGCTGGGGGTCCCCTGCCCAGGCCCCCAGGTTATAGGCCTGGCGGGAGTTTAACTGGTGATCAGAGGGAGCTGCAAGTCCCCTGTCCAGGCCCCAAGCCCTGGCCAGAGGCTTGGGACCTGGTCAGGGGTGGAGCTGGATGATCAGAAGGAGCTGGAGGTCCCCTGCCCAGTCCCCGAGACTATTGACCTGGCAGGGGCAGAGCTGGCTGATCAGAGGGAGCTGGGGGTTCCCTGTCCAGGCCAGAGGCTTGGGACCTGGGCAAGGTTGGAACAGGGTGATCAGAGGGAGCTGAGTGTCCCCTGTCCAGGCCCCAAGCCCAGGGCAGAGGCTTTAGGCCTTGGCAGGGGCAGAGCCAGAGATTGGACGTGATCAGTGTGAACTACAGAGGAAATACCTTTTCTGACCACTCATTGGCTAAGCTACCTGTTTTCCACTGGTAATATTCTTAGTAACTTGGGTATAAGAATCCAAAAAGGTGATCTAGGGTTTTACCACCACACTCCTGGAGAAAAAAAAGGAAGGTCTGCTTCTGGAGGGCTAAGAAATATCATATCCTGCCCTAGCCAGTTTGGTTCAGTGGATAATGCTTAGACTTGCCAACTGCAGGGTCTGGTTGGATTCTTATCAAGGGCATGTACCAGGTCAGGGCTCATGCAGGAGACAACCAAAGTGTTCCTCTCACTTTGATGTTTCTCTCTTTCCCTTTCTCTTCTACATTCTCTAAAAATCAATGGAAACTTATCCTCAGGTGAGGATAAAAAAAAAAAGAAAGAAAGAAAGAGATGTCATATCCTATGAAAGACACATGTTGAAAATGCCTAAAGAAAGTTGTCGTTTTTTCATGATGAAGGGACTGGACTCCATGTTGATGAAAACACCTTGGTGGCTGCAGTGACTGGTAGTGGCTGCAGCAGCGTGGTGATGGGGTTGGTGACTTCCCCTGATCGCTTCAGTAGGACATCCCCTGAGGGCTCCCAGTATGTGAGAGGGGGTAGGCTGGGCTGAAAGACCTCCCCCAGTGCATGAATTTTGTGCACTGGGCCTCTAGTATTCCAATAAAAAAGTAAGTGTACCAAAATTAAACTTCGAAGTAGCTTCATTTTTTTAGCAGAGTCCCTAAACTTACCTAAACATGAGGATTGATGGGGCCCTTATTTAAAACATAAAATTCCAGTCCTCTCAGTAATCTCACTTCCAGGAATATATCCCAAGAAAACAGAAACACCAATCAGAAAGGATATATGCACCCCTATGTTCATAGCAGCACAATTTACCTTAGCTAAGATTTGGAAACAGCCTAAGTGTCCATCAGCAGATGAGTGGGTTACAAAACTGTGGTACATCTACACAATGGAATACTATGCTGCTATAAAAAAGAAGGAACTATTTATTTTTTTTTAAGAAGGAACATTTTACCATTTGCAACAGCATGGATGGACCTGGAGAGCATTATGCTAAGTGAAATAAGCCAGTTGGAGAAAGACAAATATCACATTATTTCACTCATTTGTGGAATACAATGAACAATATAAACTGATGAACAAAAATAGAACTAGAGTCATAGAAGCATTGAACAAACTATCCAATCTATGACAAAAGGTGGGGGATGAGGGAGCAAGAGAGCAACCAAAGGACTTGTATGCAGGCATATGACCACAAACAATGGACACAGACAGGATGGATAAGGGCATGTGCTGGGGGGTCAGGGTGGTTGGAGAGAGGTCAATGGGGGAAAAAGGAGACTTATGTAATGCTTTAAATGATAAAAAGTTTTAAAAAATTAAAAACACTACTCTATAAGTAAGTAAATAAGTAAGTAAATAAATAAATAAATAAATAAATAAATAAATAAATAAATAAATAAATTCCCATCCTGATCTGAGACCTACTGAATTAGGATTTCTGGAGGCAGAGAAACATATTTATAGTCTTAAAAATATTCTTTAACAAAACACATTATTGAGGTATAATTGACATGCACATATTTAATGTGTACAACTTGATGAATATGGGACCATCAACACCATCAAGGCCATAGACATGTCCATCATTTCCCAAAGTTTCCTTTCATGGTTTATTATTGTTTGTGTGTAGCTGTTAAAAACATTTACAGAGAGGAAGGGAGAGGGTTAGAGAGTTAGAAATATCAATGAGTGAGAAACATCAATCAGCTGCTTCCTGCACACTTCCTACTGTGTATGTGCTTGCAACCAAGGTACATGCCCTTGACCAGAATAAAACCTAGGACCTTTCAGTCCGAAGGTCGACACTCTATCCACTGAGCCAAACTGGTTAGGGCTGTTAAAAACATTTAACATAAGATCTATCCTCTTAGAAATAATTTAAATATATAGAAAGACAAATACTGCATAGCCTCACTTATATGTGGAATATAAAGTAGGCAAACTCACAGGAGCAAAGAATATACTGGTGATAACCTGGACCTAGGGGAAGAGGGAAATGCGGTACAAATTTTCAGTTATGCAGAATACTGTTGCTATGAGGCACGTTTCAGAAAACTTTTTCTATAACATTTGAGAGCATTTTGGTTGACTGAAACATTCTTATTTGTTCTCCAGTGCTCACCTCTGATATCTAGCTACCCAGTTCTCTGTATGTATAGACTACTAAAATGTCCCTTAAAGAGCCTTGATTTCATTTTTCTCCTTTTACACAGTAGGAAATTGAGATTCAAGTTAGTTTTCAACTTAGCCAAGATTGTAATAAGAATGTAAAAAAAGACATAGATATAACAAGAAGAAGCTATCTAATCCTGGTTATGTATTTGAAAAGATAAGAGATCCAATTTATGAATGTATATGCCTTTGAAAAAAATCTATGACAGGAAAAATAGTGTCTTCCTCCAATATATAGAGAAGATCAAGGGTTGGGGAGAGATTTTCAAATATCTTGGAAAAGAGAAGTAATACAAATAAACTATGAAGCCAAATGGTTAACATTAGTGTGATAAAGAATTGGAAGAACTTGTTGAGATAAAGGAATACCATCAATCCAGTTTACTTAACCAAAAAAAATAAAGATGCTCATAAAATTGATAGGATTTATATGAAAGAAAAAACAGAATGCATGCAAAAGGAAGTGAAAGGTGCTATCACTGTTAATCATATTATGGCAAAAACCTGAATTAATTTTTTAAAAGAAAGTTGAAAGAAGTGTATGGAGGTTAAACAAATTCTTTTTTTTCTTTAGTAATTAAGGTATTACATATGTGTCCTTATCGCCCCATTGCCTCCTCCCCCCTCCCTCCCACTCATGCCGTCAACCCCTCTGTTGTCTGTGTCCACTGGTTAGGCTTATATGTATACATACAAGTCCTTTGGTTTATTTCTCCCCTTTACTCCCACCCTCCCCTATCTTCTCTCTGAGGTTTGACGGTCTGATCAATGCTTCTCTGTCTCTGGATCTGTTTTTCTTCATCAGTTTATATTGTTTATTGTATTCCATAAATGAGTGAGATCATGCGTGATATTTATATTTCTCTGACTGGCTTATCTCGCTTAGCATTATGCTCTCCAGCTCTTAGAATAATAAGAAATAAGATAAGAGGAATGGTTGATGGCATATAAATAAACCCTGTTCATCATTTAAGATTTCCAAGCAGGGCCTGTTTTGTGTGTTGGGGGGCGGGTAGTCATAAAGGAGTTAGTGTAAAGATTATTCTGAGGAAAAGAGTAAAGTCAAAGTCTTAAAAGAGAAAGTTGATCTATCTGTAGAAGCAAATAATGAGGGACATAGGAAAGCTATAGATGAAGAAAGGAAGAATGTGCCTAGAGATGTGATTTTCAAACTTTAGCGTGTATCAGAATCACTAGGCCTTAAGGAACTTGTGAAAATAAAGATTCCTAAGTTCCTATCCCACAGGAACTAATCTAGCAGATCTATGTAGGGCCCACAAGACTTAATTTTAACATGAGTACTCCCTACACACACACGCACACACACACACATACACTCCACCACACACCAAGGAGTTTCTATTGCACACCAAAGTTTGAGAACCAAACCATGCTATAGCCTTGGGAGAATGGTGAAACTATGGCTAGTGAAAAATTTCTAAATGCCTCTGTATATACTTCCTCCATTTTCAAAGTCCTGAGAAGGAGGTAAATACCTATATCAAGTGGTTGAGTCTAGGTCATGTGCTCATATCCTAGTTGTTGTCAGCAAGAAGTAGAAGTGTTTGGCCCCACTAGCCTCTGCAGTGAGAGGCAGGGCACTTTCTCCCACCAAGATATACACAATACAGTTGGTTCAGCTGCTATCCCATCTAATAAAAGAGTAATATGCAAATTAACCATCACTCCATACACCCACAAGTCAATCAGGAGCAAGTATGCAAATTCACCCTAACCAAAATGGCTGTGGCCACAGAGCAAGCAGGAGGGTGGCCTGGGTTTCCCCAACTATGGAGGAAGCCAAGCTTTCCACACACCCTAGCCCAGGCCTCCACTCAAGGCTACAAATTTTCAATTATAGAAGATAAATACATCCCAACAAAAATGGCGGCAGCCACAGAGCTGGAGAGAGCAGGAGGAGGCTAGGGTTGCCCCTGGCAATGGAGGAAGCCAAGTTTTTTCAGCCATGGCCTGCCTTAGCCTCTGCTTAAGGCTACAAAGTTTTAATTATAGAAGATAAATAAATCCCAACAAAAATGGCTGCTGCCACAGAGCAAGCAGGAGGCTTGGCTCTGCTCCAGGCTACAAAGTTTCAATTGTAGAAGATAAATTAATCCCAGGTACCAGGGCCTCCACTTGGGTCACTGGGGGGCATGGCTAGCCTGCAAACCACCACAGGCCCCTTGCCCAGGCCACCCCACATCCCATAACCCCCAACCTGATCCAGGACACCCTTCAGGGCAAACCAGCTGGCCCCTATCCATGCACCAAGCCTGTATCTTATCTAATAAAAGAGTAATGCAGATTGACCATCACTCCAACACACAAGCTGGATGCCCCCATGTGGTCAAAGATCCTGCCCCCATGTGTACACAAGATGGCCACCACAAGATGGCCAGCAGGGGAGGGCAGTTGGGAAGGACCTGGCCTGCAAGGCAGGGCATTTGGGGGCAATCAAGCATGCATGGGAGGGCAGTTAGGGGTGAGCAGGCCAGTAGAGGGGAAAGTTGAGGGAACTGCAGGGAAGGGCAGTTGTGGGGGACCCAGGCCTGCAGGGGAGGGCAGTTGGGGGGCTAGGCCTGCAGAGGAGAGCAGTTAAGGGTGACCAGAACTGCAGGGGAGGGAAGTTAGGGGCAAACAGGCTGGCAGGGGAGCAGTAAGGCATCAATCAGGCTGGCAGGGGAGTAGTTAGGGGGTGATCACACTGGCAGGCAGAAGCAGTTAGGGGCAATCAGGAAGGAAGGCAGGTCAGCAGTTGGGAGCCAGCAGTGTGAGGAGGATGTCCGACTGCCCATTTGACATCCTTCGAGGGTCCCAGATTGGAGAGGGTGCAGGCTGGGTTGAGGGACACCCCCTGTGCATGAATTTTAAGCACCAGGCCTCTATTTAACATAAAATATCAATCACATGAAATCTTGATCACGTTGTTGAAGAGAGAAAAGTTACTAGATTGGGTGGCCTCATTGCTGAGCCATTTTGAGATCAGCAAATATTAATAAGTATTTTGAGATCATTAACCAAGCAATTGATATACATTTTACTGTTAGAAACACTGATTCAGAGAAGACAGTATGGCTTGCTGAAGGTCACCTAACCAGAAAGTGGCAGAAAGTGGATTTGTTGTTTTATAAACTGGGATTAAGAAAAGACTTTATTGAGGAAAGAGGATTTCAGCTGGACCTCAAAAGAAAGGGAAAATTGAAATTAACAAAGAAGGAGATGCAATGAGAACAAAGAGAGAAGTCCAAGCTTGGGGCACCTTATGAGTGGAAGGATAAAGTATGGCTAATAGGTATGTGCATGGAAAAATAAATAGTCCAGTTTAGCTTGATTGAAAGGCTTGTATAGAGTAATGTATAGAGGAGATAAAAGGTAGATAGGAGCCAGATCCTAGAAGGCCTTAGATGAAAGTTTTAGGAGGAATAATCTGATCATATTATATCAAATGGTTTGAAACCCAGATGTAGGAATGCTATTAGAGTGGGGAAAACCCCATAATATATAGAAGCCAAAACTCTAAAGTCAGAATGTTTTCAGGAAAGTGACTTAATCTATCTTTGCCTCATCTTCCCACATCTGTAAGATAAGTTTAATAGTAATATCTACCTCATAGAGATATAGGAAGAATTAACTGGGATAATGAATGTAAAGGCATAAGGATTATATTATTCAGTGTACCATCAAAACATTTTTAAAAGCAGATGGGATACTCATATTTGGTAATTTAAAATAATTTAATAAAAGGACAATTAACAAAAATATGGATAGGGTATAGGAAAATCACAAGGAATAGTAAAATGGGGTTATTAACATTCATAGTCCTGTAAGAGAAATGAGAGAGAGAAATGGGATGTTAGTTGATGAGAGAGAGGCATGTTGAGTGAGTCATCTATCAGGTAGTGTGAACTTTGTCATCCCACTGTGACCCTTCAGTGAAGTTGCTGAGTGAATAATTACCCTGACCTCACTCTCCTTCCCCTCTCAGATCTTCTGGCAGGGCCTCTCAATGGTGAAACCCAATAAGAAGCTAAACATAAGAAAGCCCATTTATTGTGTCAATATAGGTTAATTTCCTCATAGGACACAAAACACAGAGAAGAGTTGGGAGGGAAGAAGTGTGAATTTGGAAAAGCAGTAAATATGTCCCAAATCAGTGATGGTGTGATTAAGATTCAGGTCCTTTAAGGCCCTAAGCCTCCTGACTTTCTGTGGTCATTGTACCCTTTAAGATTTAGGACATTATCAGGAAGGTTTGGTGCTTAGGTTTCTTCTGGTCACTAATTTTTGTGAGTTTATGCTTTCACTATGTTCTTATTATTTTCTCATGCCACCTGGATATGTGATTCCTTTTCTGTACTGTACTGTATCACCTCTTTGCTAATTCCTTGATTCCTTCACTGTCCCATATATTACCAATAACTGTATGTTTACAGATTTTACTGAAGTAACAGATATTTTCAATGCAATAACAAACAAGTTAAAATTAAATATTGAATATCTCTTGGCTTAAAAGTTCCTTAGCCTTTCTACTGGGGCTTGGATTTCCTCAATGCTGCTCAATTTTCCTTCTCTCACCTTCAATCTTCTCCTTATTTTTCCTCAGATTATGAATACCTTATAACCATGACATTGCTGTTAATTTCTCAAGCAGAGCAGTTTAGCTCCAGGTTTATTCTAGCCATACCCCAAGGGTAATCTTTGAGCAACCAAAATGATCCATCAAGATGTTTACTAAAACAAACATAGAACTCTTCCCAGAAGAGGAAATTTGCAGTTAGTTAGCCCTTAAGCTGACCCTTTTATTTTCTCCCCATTAGTTAGTTCAGTTGTTTTTTAGGCATGAGTTGATGAGCACCTGGTCTCATAGAGTGGTGTGAGGACTAAAAACAAAGGAACAGATGTGAGGTACATTAGATGAGAAAAATGAATCAATAGTTCATGATAACTAAGTAGATATAGATGAGAGCCTAGGAGAGAGAAGAGAGCCATCCAACAAGAGTGTTCAGTCTGGATGCCTGACAATCATGATGCTTTAAGTTCTATTCTGCTGAGAGTCACATCATCATTTTCTCCAGAAAAATAATTAATTGGGTCACCATAAAACATTGGGTCCCCCCCTGCCCCACTCTGTGTGTGTGTGTGTGTGTGTGTGTGCGTGTGTTTGTGAACTCAGTGGAATTCAGTGGAACTCAGTGGGATTAGGGTGAAATGAGAAAGTTCTGGTCATGTAAGTCCTAACTATGAGCCCTGGCTTTCCTTTGCTGCTGAAACTTGTACTTTGTGTTCTATTCTATTGAAAGAAAACAATTATCAGGCTAATTTCTGATGTCTTATAAAAACACATGGAAGCTCTATAACCTCACCTTTTCCATCTGTTAAGAGTAAGGTAGTTTCTATCCCAGGCAAGGCCTCACTTTGGTCCCACTTTTCCTCATTGCCAGTTGCCTTCTCCTTCAGCTTACTGTCCTTTAGAAGTCAGAGAGGGGTCTAGGCCAGCCATAGTTGCTTTAATCCACATCCCATAACCCATAACGCTTTCATGGCAAACTATATTACTTCAATGTGAAAAAACACCTGATTTTCTTACAATTGATCCTGAAGCACTGCGGGAGACTAATATTCCTATTCTGGGACCTCTCCAGTGCAGGGCTGATTGGCAGCCATTGCTGTTTGCTCAGCCCTGGGTGATTCCCTGAGACCCCCACCCCACCCAATTTACAACCCCACCCAAGCTGTGCTCAGTGGCTTTTGCATATGAATGACCTGTCTTTTCTCAGCCTAAAACAGGCAGCAGCTGAATCAGGGAGCCCCAAAACTATCAAAAGAAGGCCCAAGGCCAGCAGTATCAGCCTGCCTTGCTTCACAGCTGAACCTCATCTGAGCACTTCCAAACATGATACAAAAGAGAAAAATCTGCAGACCTTTCCATAGCTCCTGCTGGGTGGCCTCAGGCAGTGGCTGACTTTGCACCTCCTTGGAGATCCAAGATCCAGTATACCCAGTGGTCAGTGTGATACCATACCAGATTATAACTCTTCATATCTATAAGTGACACATTCAAGAGACAGACTCAGTGAGCACCAAAGCCACACCAAAGGAGGTCCTGCCCCATAAGGGTATCTCTTTCACAGCAATTCTTCCATTGTAGACACAGCTAGTCCTCATAGCCAACTGGCCTTGAGTTCAATTCCTCCCAGTGATACCAACAGCAATCAAGGCTCAACTACAACAAGACTGTTCACACAGCCCCAAAGGGGTGTACCAAGAGTGTACACCACAGGTGATTGGGGAGGTTGAGCCACTGGGCCCTATAGGACACTTATCACACAAGGCCACTCTATCAACTCAAGGAGACAGCAGCTACCCAATATATAGAAACAAACACAGGGAAGCAGCCAACATGCAGAGACAAACATGTCACAAATGAAAGAAATGGAAGGAAGGAAAATATTGGATATAGAGTTAAAAACCACAGTTACAAGGTTACCCAAGAATCTTCTAGAATAGTGATCACCAAACTCATTAGTCAACAGAGCGGCAAACCGTTGCTCAGAAGCTGCATGTGGCTGGCAAGCCGCAGTTTGCCGACCAGTGTTTTAGAAACCTCTGAGGAACTTAGTGAGATCTTCAAGGATTTTAGTGTGAAGGCCAAAAAAAATGGAAAAGGACCAGTCAGAAATTAAGCATACACTGACTGAAATAAAGAATAACGTACAGAGAAGGAATCCAAGATGGCGGCATAGGTAAACACCTACTGCTGCCTCGCACGACAATTTCAAAACTACAACTAAAAGACAGAACGGACATCATCCAGAACCACAGGAAAGCTGGCTGAGTGGAAATTCTACAACTAGAGGGAAAGAGAAGGGCTCACGGAGACCCAGAGGAGCTGAAAAAGCTGAGGTACCAAGACGCATGCGTGGAGAGAGCAGGTGCCAGAGTACCTGACTGATTTTCTCTGGCAGGAGGGAGATGGAGATTCTCAAAGGCACTGAACCCCTTGTCCTACAACACTGAACCCCAGATCCAGCCAAAAGTCACATGGGGGGAGTTTGGACTGTGAAAAGGGAGAGGTGCATGGAAATTTAAGGGAGTCACAAAAGATCAGAGGTCTGGTGGCGCACACGGCATTGCGCGCAGAGGACAGACTGCTGATTGTGCCGCTGGCTTTCACGAGTGGGTGGGAGACAGACCCTCCCAACTATACCACTTCTGACTCCACTAAGCCCCAGTTTCGGGTGAAGCCCTGGGGACCTAGACTCCTGTGGTCCTGGAGCATAGGGGAGCTGGAGAGGCAGCGGTCTGGAGGCACTGTGCGCACGCACAAGGACCGCTCCAGCGATTACCCCGACACGTGAGACTCAGAGGCCATGGCAGGTGGGGCTGATTGGAAGGCAACGCAGTCCCTTAAGCCCTGAGACTCCACCCATCTCAAGTTTAACAGAGAGGCTTCTGCGGTTTTGTAAGTCTGGTATCATAAGGCTGAATCCAACACAGAAGTTCTCCCGGCATAGTGAAAATGCCGAGACAAGGGAAGGGATCACAAACAAAAGAAATGGAGGAAAACAAATGACTGGATATAGAGTTCAAAACCACGCTTATAAGGTTTTTCAAGAATATCCTAGTAAAGTTGGATAAAGTTAGCGAGAGCCAAGAGGAGATGAAAAAGGACCAACTAGAGATGGAACAGATCCAAATAGAGATGGAAAAGGACCAACTAGAGATGGAAAAGGTCCAACTAGAGATAAAAAAGGACCAACTAGAAATTAAACATACACTGACTGAAATAAAAAATATTATACAGAGTCCTAATAGCAGACTAGAGAAAGGCAAGAATCAAGTCAGCAATTTGAAATATAAAGAATCAGAAAACACTCAACTGGAAAAGCAAGAAGAGAAAAGAATCCAAAAATGTGAAGATAATGTAAGGAGCCTCTGGGACAGCTTCAAGCGTACCAACATCAGAATTGTGGGGGTGCCAGAAGAAGAGATAGAGCAAGATACTGAAAACCTATTTAAAGAAATAATGACTGAAAACTTCCCACATCTGGTAAAAGTAATAGGCTTACAAGTCCAGGAAGCACACAGAACCCCATATAAAAGGAATCCAAAGAGGACTACATGAAGACACATCATAATTAAAATACCAAGTGCAAAAGACAAAGAGATAATATTAAAAGCAGCAAGAGAAAAACAGTTCATTACCTACAAGGGAGCACCCATACGACTGTCAGCTGATTTCTCAACAGAAAGAATGCAGGCCAGACAGGAGTGGCAAGAAATATTCAACGTGATGAATAGCAAGAACTTACAACCAAGAATACTCTATCCAGCAAAGCTACCATTCAGAATTGAAGGGCAGATAAAGAGCTTCACAGATAAGAAAAAGCTAAAGGAGTTCATCAACTCCAAGCCAGTATTATATGAAATGCTGAAAGGTACTCTTTTAGAAGAGGAAGAAGAAAAAGGTAAAAGACAAAAAATTATGAACAAATACATATCTATCAACAAGTAAATCTAAAAAATTAAGTGAATTAAAAATTTGATCAACAGAATAAACTGGTGAATATAATAGAATCAGGAGCACAGAAAGGGAGTGGACTGATAAATCTCAGGGGGAAAGGGGAGAGGGGTATACAGGGAGAGACTGGACAAAAATCATACACCTATGGATGAGGTCAATGGGAGGGAGGTAAGGGCAGAGGGAAGGGTGGGAGTTGGGTGGATGGGAGCTATGAAGGGAAAGAAAACAACAAATGTAAATATCTGAATAATAAAGATTTAATTTTAAAAAAGAATAATGTACAGAGATTGAACAGTAGACTAGAGCAGTGGTTGGCAAACCGCAGCTTGAGAGCCACATGCAGCTCTTTGCCCCCTTGAGTGTGGTTCTTCCACAAAGTACCACATGCAGGCTTGCACATACAGTACTATTGAAGGAGTACCCTAATTAAGTTAATGACAATGTACTTACCTATATAGTTTAATAAAAAAATTTTCGCTCTCAAAAGAAGTTTCAATTGTTGCACTGTTGATATTTGACTCTGTTGATTAATGAGTTTGATGAACACTGGATTAGAGCATCCCAAGAATCAACTCAAAGATTTGAAATATAAGGAAGCAAAAAACACCCAATCAGAAGAGCAAGAAGAAAAAAAAAACAATCCAAAAATATGAGGATAGTGTAAGGAACCTCTGGGACAACTTCAAGTGTAACAACATCCGAATTATGGGGTGCCAGAAGAGAGAGAGCAAGATAATGAAAACCTACTTGAAGAACTAATGACAGAAAACTTCCCCTTCCTGGTGAAAGAACTAGACTTACAAGTACAGAAGCACAGAGATCCTCAAACAAGAAGAATCCAAAGAGGACCACACCAAGACACATCACAATTAAAATGCTAAGGGCAAAAGACAATGAGAGAATATTAAAAGCAGCCAGAGAAAAACAATTAGTTACCTACAAGGTAGTACCCATATGACTATCAGCTGATTTCTCAACAGAAACTATGCAGGCCAGAAGGGAGTGGCAAGAAATATTGAAAGTGATGAATAGCAAGAACCTACAACCAAGAGTGCTCTACCCAGCAAAGCTATCATTCAGAATTGAAATCAGATAAAGAGCTTCACAGATAAGAAAAAGCTAAAGGAGTTCATCACCACCAAACCAGGATTATATGAAATGCTGAAGGGTTTTCTTTAAGAGGAAGAATAAGAAAAAGTTAAAGATAAAAAATTATGAACAACAAAGTGACAACAATTACATATCTATCAACAAGTGAATGTCAAAATCAAATGAATAAAAAATCTGATGAATGGAATAAATTGGTGAATGTAATAGAATTAGGGGCATGGAAAGGGAGCATACTGACAATTCTTGGGGAGAAGAGGGTGTTGGGGGGTACGAGGAGAGATTAGACAAACATTATACCTATGGATGAGGATAGTGAATGGGGTGAAGACTTGGGATGGGGTGGAAACTGGGTGGAGGGGAGCTATAGGGGGAAAAAGAGGAATATCTGTAATAATCTGAACAATAATTATTAATAAATAAATAAACTCATTTGTATCTGCCTTTTTCATTTAACATAACTTTTCAAGGTTCATTCATATTGTAGCATGTTTGGTACTTCATTTCTTTTTATAAGTGAATATTACTCAATTGTGTGAATATACTACATTTTGTTTATCTATTCACCAATTAATGGGCATTTGGGTCATTTGTATCTTTTGGCAAATAGTGTTGCTATGAATATTCATGTAGAAAATTTGTGTGGATATATTTTTATTTCTCTTGGCTATATATTTAGAAGTGGCATTTTTGGGTCACATTTTGAGGAACAACCATAGTGTTTTTCAAAGTAGTAGTACCATTTAAAATCCTGTCAGTCTTAACCAAGGATGTAAAAGTCCTGTACTCTGAAAACTACAGGACATTGAAAAAAGAAATACAGAAATATATAAACAAGTGGGAGAATATATTGTGTTCATGGAGTAGTAGAAACATTAAAATGTCCATACTACCCCCCCAAAAAAAATCTACAGATTCAATACAATACCTATTAAAATACCTATGGCATATTTCATAGATCTGAAAAAAAAAACTCTCCAAAAATTTATATGGAACCAGAAAAGACCCTGAATAGCTCCAGCAATCTTAAGAAAAAGAACACAGTTGGAGGAATCACAATACCAGATATCAGGTTATATACTACAAAGCTGCTGGTACTGGCACACGAACAGACATATAGACCAATGGAACAGAACAGAAAACCCAGATATTGACCCAAACCACTATGCTCAATTAATATTTGACAAAGGAGCCCTAAACATTTTGGCTCAGTAGATAGAGCATCACCCTGCAGACTCAAGAGTCCCAGGTTTGATTCCAGTCAAGGGCATATATATTGGTTGCGGGCACATACCCAGTAGGAAGTGTGCAGGAGGCAGCTGATCGATGCTTCTCTCTCATTGATGTTTCTAGCTCTCTATCCTTCTCACTTCCTCTCTGTAAAAAATCAATAAAATATGTTTAAAAAAATATTTGACAAAGGAGGCAAGAGCATACAATGGAGTCAAGATAGCCTCTTCAAAAAATGGTGTTGGGAAAATTGGACAAGTACATGCAAAAAATGAAACTAGACCAACTTACACCATACACAAGAATAAACTCAAAATGGATCAAAGACTTAAATGTAAGTCATGAAACTGTAAAAATCTTAGAAGAAACTACAGGCAGCAAAATATCAGACATCTCTCATAGCAATATATTTCCAGATATATCTCCTAAGGCAAGGCAATCTAAGGAAAAAGTTAACAAAGGAGACTACATGAAAATAAAAAGCTTCTGCACAACAACAACAACAAAAAAAACCATCAACAAAATGAAAAGGGAGCCCACTGCATGGGAGAATATATTTGCCTATGATACATCTGATAAGAGGTTAATATCCAAAATATATAAGGAACTCATACAACTTAACAAAAGAAAAACAAACAATCCAATTAAAAATTGGCAAAGAACCCACTTATCCAAAGTGGACATACAGAAGGCCAATAGACACATTTAAAAATGCCCAATGCCACGAATCATCTGAGAGATGTAAATTAAAATGACAATGAGGTATCACCTCACACATGTCAGAAAGACATTTACAAATCAACAAATGACAAATCCTCATGAGGACGTGGAGAAAAGGGAACCCTAGGACACTGCTGGTGGGAATGCAGACTTGTGCAACCACTGTGGAAAACAGTTTCCTCAATAAATTAAGAATGGAATTGCCATTTGATCCAGTAATCCCACTTCTAGGAATATATCTTATGAAAACCAAAACACCAATCAGAAAGAATATATGCACCCCAATTTCATAAAAACATTATTTACAATAGCTGAGATCTGAAAATAGCCTATGTGCCCATCAGTAGATGAGTGGATAAAAAGACTATGGTACATTTCTACCATGGAATACTATGCAGCTGTAAAAAAAAGGCTCTCTTATCCTTTGTGATAACACGGAGGGACCTGGAGAGTATTATACTAAGCATAATAAGCCAGTTGGAGAAAGATATGTATCACATTATCTCACTCATATATGTAATCTAATTAATAAAATAACCTGATGAACAAAATAGAGGGAGAATCCAAGATGGCGGCATAGGTAAACACCTATACTGCTGCCTCACACAACAATTTCAAAACTACAACTAAAAGACAGAACGGACATCATCC
>JAAGEH010000031.1:16370144-16419668 GCA_011751065.1 Lasiurus cinereus | reverse complement strand
GGATGATGTCCGTTCTGTCTTTTAGTTGTAGTTTTGAAATTGTTGTGGGAGGTAGCAGTGTAAGTGTTTACCTATGCCGCCATCTTCTGCTTATTCTTTCTAGTGCCCATTTTTTTATTGGATCATTTATCTTCCTTTTGTTAAGTTGTATGAGTTCTCTGTGAATTTTGGACATTATCGAAAATATCATTGGCAAATATGTTCTGCCATGCAGTAGACTTTTTTTTGTAGTTTTGTTTATGACTTCTTTTTTTAATTTTTTTATTAATGTATTACATCTATACATATCTTCCCATTGCCCCCCATCCCATGCATACCGTAATACCCTAGTGTCTTGTGTTCATTGGTTATGCTTATATACATGCATACTAGTCCTTTGGTTGATCTCTTATCTACCCCACCACTCCCTAACCTTCCTGCTGTAATTTGAAAGTCTGTCCAATGCTTCACTACCTCTGTATCTCTTTGTTCATCAGTTTATAATGTTCTTAATTATCCATAAATGAATGAGATCATATGGTACTTTTCCTTCATTACTTAACTTAGAATAATGCTCTCCAGTTCAATCCAGGTTGCTGAAAATGGTAAGGATCCTTCTTTTTTATGGCAGCATAGTATTCCATTGTGTAGATGTACCATAGTTTTCTGATCCACTCATCCCCTGATGGGCACCTAGGCTGTTTCCAAATTGTAGCTATTGTAAATTGTGCTGCTAAGAACATAGGAATGCATAAATTCTTTCTGATTGATGTTTTGAGTTTCTTAGGATATATTCCTAAGAGTGGGATGACTGGGACAATGAGAGCTCCATTTTTAGTTTTTTTGAGGAAACTCCATACTGTTCTCCACAGTAGCTGCACCAGTCTGCATTCCCACCAGCAATGCATAAGGGTTCCTTTTTCTCCGCATCATCCCCAACACTTGTCATTTGTTGATTTGTTGATGACTGCCATTCTGACAGGTGTGAGATGGTATTACATTGTTGTATTAATTTGCATCTCTCAGATAATTAGTGACTTTGAGCTAGTCTTCATGTCTCTTGGCCTTCCTTCTGTCTTATTTCGAAAAGGTTCTACTTAGATCCATTGCCCATTTTTTATTGGATCATTTATCTTCCTTTTATTAAGTTCTATAAGTTGCCTGTAGATGTTGGAGATTAAACCTAATTTATCAGTGATAACATTTGCAAATGTGTTCTCCCATACAGTAGTCTTTCTTGTTATTTTGTTGATGGTTTCTTTTGCTGTGCAAAACCTTTTAATTTTGATATAGTCCCATTTGTTTATTTTTTCTTTAGCTTTCGTTGCCCTTGGAGCAGTATCAGTGAAGAAGTTCCTTTGGCATATTTGAGATTGTATTGCCTGTGGATTCCTCTAGTATTTTTATGGTTTCTACACTTATTTTTAAATCCTGCATCAATTTGGAGTTTATTTTTGTGTATAGTTTAAGTTGGAGCTCTAGTTTCATTTGTTTGTATGTACCTATCCAATTTTCCCAACACCATTTATTGAAGAGACTGTCTTGACTACATTGAATGTCCATGCCTCCTTTGTCAAATGTTAATTGAGCATAGTGGTTTGGGTGGCTATCTAGATTATCTATTCTATTCCATTGGTCTATGTGTCTCTTCCTGTGCCAGTACCAGGCTGTTTTGAGAACAGTTGGTTTGTAATACACCTTGAAATCTGGTATTGAGATCCTACCTACTTTATTCTTCTTTCTCAGGATTGCTGTGGCTATTGGGGGTCTTTTTTTGTTCCAGATGAATCTTTGGAGAGTTCTTTCTAGGTCTGTGAAATATGTCATTGGTATTTTAATGGGGAATACATTGAATCTATAGATTGCTTTGGGTAGCATGGACATTTTAATAATGTTGATTCTCCCAATTCATGAGTATGGTATGCTCTTCCATCCGTTTACGTCTTCCTCTATCACTTTTTTGAGTGTCCTGTAGTTTTCTGCATATAGGTCTTTTAGCTCCTTAGTTAAGTTTATGCCTAGGTATCTTAATTTTTTTGGTGCTATGGTAAATGGAATTGCTTTTTTAGTCTCCTTTCTGTAGGTTCACTATCAGTGTATAGAAATGCCATAGATTTCTTGGCTTTAATTTTGTATCCTGCTCCATTGCCGAATTCATTTAGTAAGTGTATTAGTTTTTGAATGGAGTCTTTCGGGATTTTTATGTACAGTATCATCTCTTTTGTAAATAAGGACAGCTTTACTTCTTCTTTTCCAATTTGGATGCCTTTTATTTCTTCTTCTTGTCTAATTGCAATGGCTAATACTTCCAGCACTATGTTGAACAGGAGTGCTGAGAGTGGGCATCCCTGTCTTGTTCCTGTTCTTAGGGAAAATGGTTTTAGTTTTTGCCCATTAAGTTTGATGTTAACTGTAGGTTTGTCATATAAGGCTTTTATTATGTTGAGGTATGATCCTTCTATTCCCACCTTCCTGAGAGTTTTTTTTTTTTATAAAGAAAGGGTGTTGGATTTTGTCAAATACTTTTTCTGCATCAATTGATATGACTATATGATTTTTATATCTCAATTAGTTTATGTGATGTGTCATGTTTAATGATTTGTGGATATTGTACCATCCTTGTATTCCTGGGGTAAATCCTACTTGGTCATGGTGTATGACCTTTCTGATGTACTGCTGTATTGGATTTGCTAGAATTGTGTTGAGGATTTTGGCATCTATGTTCATTAGAGATATTGGCCTCTAATTCTCTTTCATTGTGTTGTCTTTATCTGGTTTTGGTATTAGGGTGATGCTGGCTTCATAAAAGGTGTTTGGAAGTGTCCCTTCTTCTTGAATTTTTTGGTGTAGTCTGAGGGAGATAGGTTTTTTTAAATTTTTTTAAAAATGTATTACATGTATACTTATCTTCCCATTGCTTCCCCACCCCTCCTAGGTATACCCTCCCCCCCCCCAGTGTCTTGTGTTCATTGGTTATGCTTATATGCATGCACACAAGCCCTTAGGTTAATCTCTTATCTACTCTACCTCTCCCTAACCTTCCCGCTGTAATTTGACAGTCTTTTGATGCTTTATTGCCTCTGTATCTATCTTTTGTGTTCATCAGTTTATAATGTTCTCTATTATCCATGAATGAATGAGATCATATGGTACTTTTCCTTCATTGACTGGCTTACTTAACTTAGAATAATGCTCTCCAGTTCTATCCAGGTTGCTGAAAATGGTAAGGATCCTTCTTTTTGTGGCAGGATAGTATTCCATTGTGTAGATATACCATAGTTTTCTGATCTACTCATCCGCTGATGGGCACCTAGACTGTTTCCAAATTGTAGCTATTGTAAATTGTGCTGCTATGAACATAGGAGTTCATAACTCCTATCTGATTGGTGTTTCCAGTTTCTGAGCATATATTCCTGAGAGTGGGATTGTTGGATCAAATGAGAGCTCCATTTTTAGTTTTTTGAGGAAACTCCAAACTGTTCTCCACAGTGGCTGCACCAGTCTGCATCCCCACCAGCAGGGTAAGAGGGTTCCTTTTTCTTCACATCCTCCTCAACGCTTGTCATTTATTGATTTGTTGATGATTGCCATTCTGACGGGAGTGAAATGGTATCACATTGTCGTTTTGATTTCCATATCTGGGATAATTAGTGACTTTGAGCATGTTTTCATGTGACTCTTGGCCTTCCTTTTGTCTTCTTTCAAAAAGGTTCTATTTAGGTCCATTACCCATTTTTTTATTGGATCATTTATCTTCCTTTTATTAAGTTCTATAAGTTGGCTGTAGATGTTAGAGATTAAACCTTTATTAGTGATAACATTTGCAAATATGTTCTCCCATACAGTGATCTTTCTTGTTGTTTTGTTGATGGTTTCTTTTGCTGTGCCAAAGCTCTTTATTTTGATATAGTTTCATTTGTTTATTTTTTCTTTAGCTTCCATTGCCCTTGGAGCAGTATCAGTGAACAAGTTCTTTTGGCATATGCCTGAAATTGTGCTGCCTGTGGTTTACTCTATTATTTTTATGGTTTCCTGTCTTTTGTTTAAGTCTTGTACCCATTTAGAGTTTATTTGTGTGTATGGTTTAAGTTGGTAGTCTAGTTTCATTTTTTTGTATGTATCTGTCCAATTTTCCAAACACCATTTATTGAAGAGACTGTCTTGACTACATTGTATGTTCATGCATCTTTTGTCAAATATTAATTGAGCAGAGTGGTTTCGGTGGATATCTAGATTATCTATTCTATTTCATTGGTCTATGTGTCTATTCTTGTGCCAGTACCAGGTTGTTTGAGAACAGTTGCTTTGTAATATAGCTTGAAATCTGGTATTGTGATCCCACCTACATTATTCTTCTTTCTCAGGATTACTATGGCTATTTGGGATTTTATTTGTTCCACATGAATATTTGGAGATTTTCTTCTAGGTCTGTAAAATAAGTCATTGGTATATTAATGGGTAGTTCATTGAATCTATAGATTGCTTTGGGTAGTATGGACATTTTAATGATGTTGATTCTCTCAATCCATGAGCTTGGTATGCTCTTTCAACTGCTTACGTCTTCCTCTATCTCTTTTTTCAGTGTCCTGTAGTTTTCTGCATATAGGTCTTTTACCTCCTAGTGAAGTTTATTCCTAGGTATCTTAATTTTTTTTGTGCTATGGTAAACAGGATTGCTTTTTTAGCCTCTCTTTCTGTAACTTCACTATTAGTGTATAGAAATGCCATAGATTTTTTGGCGTTAATTTTGTATCCTGCTACAGTGCTGAATTCATTTATTAAGTCTATTAGATTTCTGAAGGAGTCCTTCGGTTTTTTTATGTACAGTATCATGTCATCTGCAAATAAGAAAAGCTTTACTTCTTCTTTTCCAATTTAGATGCCTTTTATTTCTTCTTCTTGTCTAATTGCAATGGCTAATACTTCCAGTACTATGTTGAACAGGCGTGGTGAGAGTGGGCATCCCTTTCTTGTTCCTGTTCTTAGGGAAAATGGTTTTAGTTTTGCCCATTGTGTCTGATGTTAGCTTTGGGTTTATCATATATGGCTTTTATTATGATGAGGTATGATCCTTCTATTTCCACCTTGCTGAGAGTTTTTATCAAGAAAAGGTGTTGGATTTTTGTCAAGTGTTTTTTTGCATCAATTGATATGACTGTTATTTTTATCTCTCAATTTGTTTAGGTGATGTATCACGTTTATTGCCTTGCATACAGTGTACCATCCTTGAATTCCTGGGATAAATCCTACTTGGTCATGTGTGGGATCCTCTTTCACGTCCTGTGTGTTTCGGGTTTCCCGTTCAGGGTTCAGGTTCTGGAGGAGGCTGCACACAAATGAAAAGAGAGAATAGAAAATCATTAATTTGGCAATATTGGGGGTCAAGCAGGAGCCTTCCTCTAGTGGAAAAATTACCATCTTCCTTTGGCCTTCCAATCCCTTTTATTCAGATTTGGGATACACCCTTTGTCCTGAAGCAGGCAATTCCAGTACCAACTAGATTATCTTATCAGTAATGATTTACATGACTATTTGATGGGGAAGTTTGTTGTCTCAATTAGATAGGGGGTGGCTGGCTTTGACCTTTCAGAGCTTCAAGGTTGACCAGCCTTCTGGGTTCCTTATCCACTTTCTATTAGTGAGACAATTATTGGTTTCCAGTAGTCATGGTGTATGATCTTTCAGATGTACTGCTGTATCTGATTTGCTAGAATTTTGTTGATGATTTGGCATCTATGTTCATGAGAGATATTGGCCTGTAATTCTCTTTCATTGTGTTGTCTTTATCTGGTTTTGGTATTAGGGTAAAGCTGGCCTCAGAGAAGGTGTTTGGAAGTGTTCCTTCTTCTTGAATATTTTGGAATAGTCTGAGGACGATAGGTTTTAATTATTCCTTGAATGTTTGGTATAACTGTCCTGTGTAGCCATCTGGTCGCGGGTTTTTGTTTGATGGAAGCTTCTTGATGACTGCTTCAATTTCTTCCAGAGTTATAGGCTTATTGAGATATTTAGATTCTTCCTAATTGAGTTCTGGAAGGTTATATTTTCCTAGGAATATGTCCATCTCCTTCAGACTGGCCAGTTTGTTGAAATAGAGTTGTTCATAGTATTTTGTAACAATACTTTGTATTTTGGAGGGGTCTGTTGTTATTTCTCCTCTTTCATTTCTGATTTTTGTTTATTAGGGTCTTCTCTCTTTGCTTCTTGGTGAGCCTGGCTAGAGTTCCATCAATCTTGTTTATCCTTTCAAAGAACCACCTCTTGATTTTGTTGATCTTTTGAATTGTTTCTTTGGTATCCATGTTGTTTATCTCTGCTCTGATCTTTACTATTTCCTTCCTTCTGCTTACACTGGGCTTTTCTTGTTTGTCTCTTTGTAGAACTTTGAGTTGTGGGGTTAAGTAATTTATTATCATTGTTTCTGGTTTTTGTTTTGTTTTGTTTTGTTTTTGCAGTAGACTTGTAGAACCATGAACTTCCCTCTCAAGACTGCTTTCACTCTGTCTTATAAATTTTGTATTATTAAGTTGTCATTTTCATTTGTTGCCATGATGTTTTTTATTTCTTCCTTGATCTCCTGGTTACCCAATCATTGTTTAATTGCATGCTATTCAGTCTCCATGAGTTTGATTTCTTTGTATTGTTTTTAATGTAGTTGATTTTCAGTTTTATGCCACTGTGATCTGAAAAAATGCTTGATATGATTTCTATCTTCTTGAATTTGAAGAGACTTTGCTTATGACAGAACATATGGTCTATGTAAATGACTCACGTGCACTGGAGAAGAATGTATATTCTGTGGCTTTGGTGTGAAATATTTCTGAAGATGTCAATTAATTCCATCTAAGTTAGTGAGTCATTTAGCATTGATTTTTCTTCACTGATTTTTTGTTTAAAGGATTAGGGCAGTGGTGACAGCGGAATATTAAAGTCTCCTACTATAATTTTATTGCTGTCAATCTCTCCTTTGATATCCTCCAGGAGATTTTTTATGCATTTTGGTGCTCCTATATTGGGTGTGAATGTGTTTACCAGAGTTATTTCTTCTTGTTGGATTGCTCCCTTTAGTATTATGAAGTGGCCTTCTTTATTTCTTGTTATGTCCTTCGCTTTGATATCTAATTTGTCAGATATAAGTATTGCAACCACAGCTCTTTTTTCATTTCCATTTGCCTGAAACACCATTTTCCATCCCTTCACCCTCAGTCTGCGTGCATCTCTTTTTCTGAGGTGTGTTTCTTGTAGACAGCAGATATATGGATCATGTTTTCTTTTCCACTCTGATACCCTATGTCTTTTGATTGGAGCATTTAGTCTGTTTACATTTAAAGTTATTGATAAGGTAGTTATTTGTCGCCATTTTCATTCTTTACCCCTGTTTTCCTTATTCGATTCCAATATTTTTTTACAGCAGACCGTTTAACATTTCTTGCATTGCTCTTTTGGTGGTAGTAAATTCCCTTAGTCCGATTCACTTCCTTCTCGAGCCGCCAGCCGCTGCCGCCGCCCCCAGCTCCCCTGCGGCGGGAAGGGCACCAGGTCATTGCATCCAGAGGGGCCCAGAAGGGGAAGGAGGCAGTGCCTCCACTGCAGCAGCTGCACTCACAATGCAGAGCATAAAGTGTGTGGTGGTGGGCGATGGGGCTGTGGGCAAGACTTGCCTGCTCATTTGCTACACAACTAACGCCTTCCCCAAGGAATACATCCCCACAGTGTTCGACAATTACAGCGCCCAGAGCGCAGTTGATGGGCGCACCATGAACCTGAACCTGTGGGACACAGCGGGCCAGGAGGAGTACGACCGCCTCCGCACTCTCTCCTACCCTCAGACCAACGTGTTTGTCATCTGTTTCTCCATTGCCAGTCCACCCTCCTATGAGAATGTGCGGCACAAGTGGCATCCAGAAGTGTGCCACCACTGCCCTGATGTGCCCATCCTCCTGGTGGGCACCAAGAAGGACCTGAGAGCCCAGCCTGACACCTTGTGGCGCCTCAAAGAGCAGGGCCAGGCGCCCATCACACCGCAGCAAGGCCAGGCACTGGCCAAGCAGATCCATGCTGTGCGCTACCTCGAGTGCTCAGCCCTGCAGCAGGATGGCGTCAAGGAAGTGTTTGCTGAGGCTGTCCGGGCTGTGCTCAACCCCACACCGATCAAGCATGGGTGGTCCTGTGTCCTCTTGTGACCCTGGCACTCAGCTTGGAGGCTGCCCCTGCCCCCCCTACCAATTGTGCCTTGGCGCCTTGTCTGCCCCCAGCTGTGCCTTGTGCCTTAAAGACTAATTCTGGCACCCCTTGCCAGGGGGCTCCCTGAATGCCTGTTTTCCTTAAGGAGGCCCACGGGGAAAAGGGCTTTGGGTCCAATCTGCTTGGGAATACCAGGTATTCTTGAGAGCTCACCCAGGCCAAGGTTGGACCCTTCCCCAAGAAGCCAACCCAGTGCCCCTCCCCAGTTTCCCCTACTGACCAGTTGATCCAGCTTTCTACACAGATGTTGCTGCCTATTGTGGTGCCTTCTCTCAGGTTAGGAGCTCTTAGCCATCCCTAACCTCTCCCTTGCTGCTCTTCAAATTGCTCCCCTCTCAAGAAGCTCTCTCCCTTCCCCAATGAAGGAACCACAAAATCCTGAGAAGATGAATGTGCCCTAACTTGTCGCCATGTGCCCAGGCCTTATGCATTGCTGACTGACTCAGCCCCCACCCCACCCTTCAGGCTCCTACCCCCATCAGCATCAATAAAACCTCCTGTCTCCAGTGGAAAAAAAAATTCCCTTAGTCCATTTTTGTCTTTGAAGCTCCTGATTTCATCTTCAATTTTGATTGAAAGCCTTGCTGGGTACAGTATTCTTGGATTCAGGTACTTCCTTTGCATGACTTTGTATATTTCATTCCATTCTCTTCTGGCCTGATGAATTTCTGTTGAGAAATCAGTTACTACTCTGACGGGGGTTGCTTTGTAGGTAACTTTCTGTCTTTCTTGGCCAATTTTATGATTTTTACTTTGTCGTTGCCAATTTAATGGTAATATGTCTTGGTGTCGGTCTTTGGGGGTTTATTTTACTTGGGACTCTGTGAGCTTCCTGGATTTGTGTGGGTTTTTTCTTCCCTATATCAGGGAAATCCTCTATCATTATTTCTTCAAACGGGTTTTTTATTCCTTGCTCAGTGTCCATTCTTTCTGGAATCCCTATTATGTGGATGTTGTTTTGTTTTGTGTCATCCCAAAGTTCCCTTAGCTTCTCCTCTTGCTTTTAATTTTTTTGTTCTAAAAGCTGCTGTATTTGGGTATTTTTTTTACCTTGTCTTTTAGCTCACTGATGCAACCCTCTGCATCTTCTACTCTACTTTTTATACTTTCTATTTAGTTCTTTACAGCAGTGATATCATTTTTCATTTCTTCTTGATTATTCTTTATTTCCTCTTTGTTCTTCTTCATTTCCTCTTGGTTCTTACTCATATTGTCGCATTTGTCTTCCATTCTCTTCAGCCACCTTATGACCATTTCTCTGAATTCTTTCTCTGAAAAGTTGCTTGCCTCCATTTTGTTTCCTTCCTTTTCTGGTGAAGCCAGCTTTTCTTTCATATGTGGGCCGATTATTTGTCTGCCCATGGTCTTTCTTCTCTGGGTGTCTGGTTATATTTTTCTCTCCCCTTAGTTGATTTAAATGCATAAAATACAACACAACCATGTACAACGCACAAGGCACTAAACAGAAATGTATTCTCAATCTTTGTAAGTACAAATAAGGTGACCACAAGTGAAAGACAAATTAGGGGAAAGGAGAGAAAGAAGAAGAGAGAAAAGAGGGAAAAAGAAAAGAAAGAAGTGCCAAAATTAAATTAGGAGAAGGGAGAAAGAAAAGAGAGAATAAAGAAAAAGAAGACAAACTAAGGGAGAAAAGGCAATAAGAACAAAAAGGGGAATAAATTATATATATGAGAATAAAACTCCAATTGAACTATCACTAATCCCAACAATGCTGGCATCTAGTACCTGAAGATGAATACAAACTAAAAATAACAACTAATATAAAGGGAGTTGAAAGACAGAGGGGAAAAAAACAAAATTAAAGTAAACAAAAATCAAAATAAAACAAGTATAATAAGCTAAAACAATTTCACAAAAAAGTATAAAAAATCAATATAATCAACATTCAAGCAAACAACAAAAGGACATTGAGAAAAACAATTTTGGCGATGGTGAAGACACAGAAGAGAGGTATGTATGGACTTAGTGTAGGGGAATCAAAATTAGATATATAAGTCAGGTGAAATTTTAACTGGGTAAAAAGAAAGAATAGGGAAAATCTAAAGTAGGAAAAGGGTAAGAGAAACAAGACAACAAAATGGGAAAAGTTAGGAAGAGAGTGTTGGCATAAAGGTAGCATTGAGATAGAGTTAAATGATGCTAAAGGAAAGATGAAAATAGAATGTAGAACTCTAATCCCCAAGTAAAATAAAGAGAAAATAAAAGAACACTTCTTTTTTTTTCAAAAAGGCAAAATAATAGTAGTAATAATACTAGTTGAAAATAAATATGTAGAGAATTTTGAAAAGATGGCGGCTGAATACACGGATGTGTCCAGAGCCTTTTTGCTGAGCAGACAGAGAGAACTAAGGATCACACTGGGAGTGTTTGTTGGCAAGATAAGAGACAGTTATCCTCCAGGAGAAGGTGGAGTACTGTTGGACGGGGCGCCCCTGACCAGGCAGTCCCACTGCCAATGGGATTTTGTCTCCCAAAGCCACCAGCTGGAAGGTGCGATGGTAAATGGGATTGCTTTTTTAGTCTCTCTTTCTGTAATTTCACTATTAGTGTATAGAAATGCCACAGATTTCTTGGCATTAATTTTGTATCCTGCTACATTGCCGAATTCATTTATTAAGTCAATTAGTTTTGGGATGGAGTCCTTCGGTTTTTGTGTTTGTTTGTTTTTTTTTTGGTGTTTTTTTTTTTACAGTATCATGTCATCTGCAAATAAGGAAAGCTCTACTACTTCTTTTCCAATTTGCCAATTTGGATGCCTTTTGTTTCTTCTTCTTGTCTAATTAGAATGGCTAATACTTCCAGTACTATGTGGAACAGGAGAGGTGAGAGTGGGCAGCCCTGTTTTGCTCCTGTTCTTAGGGGAAATGGTTTTAGTTTTTACCCATTGAGTATGTTAGCTGTGGGTTTATCATATATGGCTTTTATGATGTTGAGGTATGATCCTTCTATTCCCACTTTGCTGAGAGTTTTTATCAAGAAAGGGTGTTGGATTTGTCAAATGCTTTTTCTGCATCAATTGATATGACTATGTGATTTTTATCTCTCAATTTTTTCATGTGATGTATCACATTTATTGATTTGCTGATATTATACCATCCCTGCATTCCTGGGATGAATCCTGCTTGTTCATGGTGTATGATCTTTTTGATGTACTGCTGGATCCAATTTGCTAGAATTTTGTTGAGGATTTTGGCATCTATGTTCATGAGAGATATTGGCCTATAATTCTCTTTCAATGTGTTGTCTTTATCTGATTCTGGTCATAGAAGATGTTTGGAAGTGTTCCTTGTTCTTGAATGTTTTTGAATAGTCTGATGAGGATAAGTTTCAATTTTTCCTTGAATGTTTGGTAAAACTCTTTTATGTAGCCATCTGGTCCCAGCCTTTTATTTGCTGCAAGCGTTTTGATGACTGCTTCAATTTCATCCATAGTTATTGGACTATTGATATGTTTAGATTCTTCCTGATTGAGTTTTGGAAGGTTATATTTTGCTAGGAATATGTTTATTTCTTGCAGGTTTTCCAATTTGTTGGAATAGGGTTCTTCATAGTATTTTTTAACAATGCTTTGTATTTCGGTAGGGTCTGTTGTTATTTCTCTGCTTCAATTTTTGATTTTGTTTATTTGGGTCTTCTTTCTTTGCTTTTTGGTGATCCTGGCTACAGGTCCATCAATCTTGTTTATCCTTTCAAAGAACCAGCTCTTGGTTTTGTTGAAGTTTTGAATTGTTTCTTTGGTCTCCATATTGTTTCTCTCTGATCTGATCTTTACTATTTCCTTCCTTCTGCTTACACTGGGATTTTCTTATTGCTCTCTTTCTAGCTCTTTAAGTTGTAGGGTTAGGTAATTTATTACTGTTGTTTCCTGTTTTTTTGCAGTAGACTTGTAGGGCTATGAACTTCCCTATCAAGACTGCTTTCACTGTGTCCCATAAATTTTGCGTTGTTGTGTTGTCATTGTCATTTGTTGTCATGATGTTTTTTATTTTTTCCTTGATCTCTTTGGTTACCCAGTCGTTTTATAGCATGCTGTTTAGTCTCCATGTGTTTGATTTCTTTCTATTGTTTTTATTAAAGTTGATTTTCAGTTTTATGCCACTGCGGTCGGAGAAAATGCTTGGTATGATTTCTATCTTCTTGAATTTGAAGAGTCTATTCTTATGACCCAACATATGATCTATCTTTGAAAACGACCCATGTGCACAAGAGAAGAATGTATATTCTGTGGCTTGGGGGTGAAATGTTCTGAAGATGTTAATTAATTTCATCTGGTCTAGTGAGTCATTTAGGATTGATGTTTCTTTGCTGAATTTTTGTTTAGAGGATTTATGCAGTGGTGACAGTAGGGTATTGAAGTCTCCTACTATGATTGGATTGCTGTCAATCTCTCCCTTAATATCCTCCAGGAGTTTTTTTATGTTTTGAGGTCCTCCTATATTGGGTGCATATATGTTTACCAGAGTTATTTCTTCTTGTTGAATTGTTCCCTGTAGTATTATGAAGTGTCCTTCTTTATCTCTTGTTATGTCCTTCACTTTGAGATCTAATTTGTCAGATATAAGTATTGCAACCCCAGCTTTTTTTTCATTTCCATTTGCCTGAAGTACCATGTTCCATCCCTTCACCTTCAATCTGTGTGCATCTCTTTTCCTGAGGTGGGTTTCTTGCAGACAGCAGATATATGGATCATGATTTCTTATCCAATCGGTTACCCTATGTCTTTTGATTGGAGTATTTAATCAGTTTACATTTAAAGTTATTATTGATAAGTACTTATCTGTCGCAATTTTTAGTCTTTAGCCCTTCTTCACTTCCTATTTCTTTTTATTACAGCAGACCCTTTAACATTTCTTGCATTGCTAGTTTGATGGTAATATATTCCCTTTGTCCTTTTTTGTCTGTGAAGCTTCTGATTTCACCTTCAATTTTGACTGAAAGTCTTGCAGGGCACAGTATTCTTGGATTCAGACCCTTTCTTTGAATGACTTTGTATATGTCATTCCATTCCTTTCTGGCCTGTTGAGTTTCTGTTGAGAAGTCAGTAGCTAGTCTTATGGGGCTTCCTTTGTAGGTAACTTTCAGTTTCTCTCTGGCTGTTTTTAAGATTCTTACTTTGTCGTCAGTGTTTGCCAATTTAATTATAATGTGCCTTGGTGTTAGTTTGTTGGGGTTCATTTTGCTTGGGACTCTGTGAGCTTGTTGGATTTGTGTGGGTTTTTTCTTTCCTACATTGGAGAAATTTTCTGTCATTATTTCTTCAAACAGGTTCTCTAATCCTTGCTCAGTTTCCACTCTTTTGGAATACCAATTATGCGGATGTTGTTTTGTTTCGAGTTATCCCAACGTTCCCTTAGGCTTTCCTCTTGCTTTTTAATTTTTTTTTCTAGAAGCTGCTGTACTTGGGTATTTTTTCCTACCCTGTGTTCTAGCTCACTGATGTGGTCCTCTGCTTCTTCTAGTCTACTTTTGATA
This sequence comes from Lasiurus cinereus, assembly GCA_011751065.1. Lineage (NCBI taxonomy): Eukaryota > Metazoa > Chordata > Mammalia > Chiroptera > Vespertilionidae > Lasiurus > Lasiurus cinereus. The sequence goes on along the minus strand of JAAGEH010000031.1, from coordinate 16,405,952 downwards.
CTTTTTATTGAGTTCTTTATAGCAGTGATGTCATTTTTCATTTCTTAATTATTCTGTATTTCTTCTACTTTCTTCTGCATTTCTTCTTGCTTCTTCTGCATTTCTTCTTGCTTCTTCTTTATTTCCTCTTGGGTCTTCTTCATTTCCTCTTGGCTCTTACACACATTGTCGATTTTGTCTTCCATTCTTTTCTTCCACCTTATGAACATTTCTCTGAACTCTTTCTCTGGAAGGCCTATTTCTGCTTCTATTTTGTTTACTTCCTTTTCTGGTGAAACCTGCATTTCTGTCTTATGTGGGAAGTTTCTTTTTCTGCCCATGGTCTTTCTTCTCTGGGTGTCTGGTTATGTAGTTCCCTCTCTTACGTTGATTTAAAGCACAAACTACAACATGACCAGGTACAGCACACAAGGCACTGAGTAGAAATGTATTTAGGACGTTAATAATCACAAATAATGTGACCACCAATGAAAGAGAAATTAGGGGTAAGTAGAGAAAGAAGAAGAGGAAAATGAGGGAAAAAGAAAAGAAAGAAATGCCAAAATCAAATTGGGAGAGGGAGAATAAAATAAATAAATAAATGAACAAAAAATATAATATAATATAATGTAATATAATATAATATAATAGTAAAAAGGAGAAGAAGTAGAAAAAAAGAGAAGAGAAAAAAGTCAGAGAGAAAAGAAAGAGGATAAGAGAGAAAGGGGGAACAAAATATAGATGTCAGGAGAAAACACCAATAGAACAGTCACTAATCCCAACAAATGTTGGCAACCAGTACCTGGAGATTAATACAAACTACAAATAATAACTGGTATGGAGGGAGGCGAGGGAAAAGAGAGGTAAAAAAAAAGCAAACAAAATGGAAAATAAAACAAGTAGAATAAGCTAAAACAATCTCACCAAAAAAGTACAAAAAATCAATATAATCACCGTTCAGGCAAACAGCAACAAAAGGACATAGAGAAAAACAATATTTTGTATAGTGAGGTCAAGAAGAGAGAGGTTTGTATGGACTTGGAGTAGGGTATTTGAAATTAGATATATAAGTGGGGTGAGTTTTAACCAGGTAAAGAGAAAGAATAGGGACAATTTAAAGTTGGAAAAGGGAAAGAGAAAACACGACAACAAAATGGGGAAAGTTAGGAGGAAAGTGTTGGCATAAAGGTAGAGTTGAGGTAGAGTAAAATTATGCTAAAGGAAAGATGAAAATAGAATGTAGAACTCTAATCCCAAAGTAAAATGAAAGGAAAGCACAATGACCCTTGTTTTTTTTCCAAAATGGTAAAATAGTATTAGTACTAATACTATTTGAAAACAAAAATGTAATAATTAAAAAGGTAAAATCAATTGAGGAGGAAAGAAAAAAATTGTTTTTTAATTAAAATATGCAAAAATGAAAAAATATAAAATAAAAAATGAAATTTAAAAATAGATAAAGAAAAAAAATAGAATGGTCATTCACTTTCGCTATTGTTCTGCTTGGCACTTCTGTTTCCCAGTCGGGAAGGTATTGCAGTTCCCTGTTTTCCACTGCTGAGTTGTGTTTTAATCTCTTTATTCTTTTGTGGTTATGTGAGAGTCAATTTGTGCATCATCCACTGGGTGGCAGTGTTTTGGAATTGACCTCTGAGACAAAGCACAGGACCTCTCTAGGCTGTGCTCAGATCCTGCTACTCTGTGGTTCTCAAAACCGGTTTGTGGGGATTTTGCAGCAGGGACACTCTAATAACTCCCAGGCTGTCCCTCTGCCTAAGATCAAAATGATTCATTTTCCAGAGCTCCCCTCTGTCAACAGTTCCGAGAGTTTGTCTCCATACTTAGGGATCACGCCCTGCCCCACCTCTACGGACCTCTCCAGAGGTGCTTTCCTGCAGCCCGGTTCCCACAGTTTGCTCGTCTCTGTTCTGTGGGACAGGAGACCTCACCTTATCCCAGGCGAAATCTGACCTTTCCATGTGCCGTGTGGATCTCCTCTGAATCCACCTCGTGTCTGCGCCGATTGGAAGTGGTGTTCTGGGTCCCCTGGCTGGCTGTTCGGTGAGTGCTTCAGCAGCAGCTTTCAGACTGCGGCAGACATCCACCTCCCTCTGCAAGATGGCGCGGTCTCCATGTTTGTGCTGGTGGTTCCGGCAGACAAAAACCCCGCGGCAGTGGGGCTGCCTGGTCAGGAGAGCCCCATCCAGCAGTCCCCCACCTTCTCCTGGTGGATAGCTGACTCTTAACTTGCCAACAAACATTCCCAGTGTGACTCTCAGCTGCTCTCTCTCCCTCTGCCCACCGACAGAGCTCCAGAGGTGTCTGTCTACTCCGACGCCATTTTCCGACCATCTGTTTGTTGGAAGATTTTTGATTGCTGCTTCAATTTCTTTGATAATTATCAGCCAATTCAGGTTTTTTTATTTTTTTTATTGAATTTCTGAAGCTTGTATTTTTCTAAGAATATGTCCATTTCATCTAGGTCGTCCATTTTATTGGAATAGAGTTGTTCATAATATTTTTTCATAATCCTTTGTGTTTCTCTGGGATCGGTTTTTACTTCACCTCTTTCATTTCTGATTTTGTTTATTTGGGTCCTCTCTCATTGCTTCTTGGTAAGCCTGGCTAGAGTTTCATAAATCTTGTTGATCCTTTCAAAGAATCAGCCCTTGGTTTTGTTGATCTTTTGTATGTTTTTTTATTTGGTCTCTATATCATTTATCTCTGCACTGATCTTTATTATTTCCTTCCTTCTGCTTACACTGGGCTCTCTTTCTAACACTGTGAGTTGTAGGGTTAAATAATACATTACCATTGTTTGTTGTTTTTTGAGATAGGCCTGTGTAGCTATGAACTTTCCTTCCAAAACTGCTTTCACTGTGTTCTGTATATATTGGGCTGTTGTGTTTTCATTGTCATTTGTTGCCATGATGCTTTTTATTTCTTCTTTGATTTCTATGGTAACTCAATCATTGGTTAATAGCATTCTATTTAGTCTCCAGGTGTTTGATTTTTTTAATTGTTTTTATTGTGGTTGATTTTTAATATTTTGCCATTGTGATCTGAGAGAATGCTTGATATGTTTCTATCTTTTTAAATTTGAAGAGACTTTGCCCGTGTCCCAGTATGTGATCGATCTTTGAGAATGACCCATGTGTACTTGAGAAGATGTATATTCTGTGCTTTTGTGGTGAAATGTTCTGAAGATGTCAATTAATTCCATCTGGTCTAGTGAGGCATTTAGGATTGATGTTTCTTTGCTGATTTTTTGTTTTGTGGATTTGTCTAGTGGTGTTATTGGAATATTAAAGTCCCCTACTATGATTGTATTGCTGTCAGTCCCTCCCTTGATATACTCCAGATTTTTTATGTATTTGGGTGCTCCTGTATTGGGTGCATTTATGTTTACCAGAGTTATATCCTCTTGTTGAATTGCTCCCTTTAATATTGTCAATTGTCCTTCCATGTCTCTTCTTATGGCCTTCACTTTGAGGTCTATTTCAGCAGATATAAGAATAGCTACCCCAGCTTTTCTTTCCTTTCCATTTGCCTGAAAAAAACTTTTTTCATCTCTTCACCATCAGTCTGTGTGAGTCCTTTATTCTGAGATGGGTTTCCTGTAGAGTTGATATATGGATCTTGTTTTCTTATCCACTCTGCTACCCTATGTCTTTTCATTGGGGCATTTAATACACTTACATTTAAAGTTATTATTGATAGTTGTATTTTTTGCCATTTTTATTCTTCATGCCTATTTTCCTTATTTCCTTCCTATTTCTTTTTTTTTTTTTTTTACAGCAGACCCTTTAGCAATTCTTGCATTTCTGGTTTGATGGTAATAAACTCTTTTTGCCTTTTTTGTCTGTGAAGCTCCTGATTTCACCCTCAATTTTGATTGATAGCCTTGCTGGGTACAGTATTCTTGGATTCAGATCCTTGCTTTACATGACTTTGTATATTTCATTGCATTCCCTCTGGCCTGATGTTTTTCTCTTGAGAAATCCGTCACTAGTCTGATGGGCGATCCTCTGTAGGTAACTTTTTATCTCCCTGTGGCAATCTTCAAGATTCTTACTTTGTTGTTAGTGTTTGCCAATTTAATTATAATGTATCGTGGTGTCAGTCTTGTTGGGCTTATCTCGTTTGGTGCTCTGTACTTCTTGGACTTGTGTGTGTTTTTTTTCTTCTTCCCAATATGAGGGAAGTTTTCTGTCATTATTTCTTCAAACAGGTTTTGTATTCCTTGCTGAGTTTCCTGCCCTTCTATGATCCCTATTTTGCAGATGTTGTTCCATTTTGTGTTGTCCCAAAGCTGCCTTGGGTATCCCTCCTGTTTTTTAAGTTTTTGTTGTTGTTGTTGTTTTTTCCTGCTCTTCTTGGAAATTTTTTCCTACCTTGTCATCTAGCTCAGTGATGTGGTTCTCCGTTTCTTCAGGTCTACTCTTCATGCTTTCTATTGTGTTCTGTATTGCAGAAATATCATTTTTTTATTTCTTCTTGGTTCTTCTTCATTTCCCCTTGGTTCTTACACATATTGTTGTATTTGTCTTCCATCTTTTTCAGCATCCTTATGAAGATTGTTTTGAATTCTTTCTCTGACATATAGCTTACTTCCATTTCATTTACTTCTTTTTTTTTCCGATCATTTATCCTTTTCTTTCTTATTGGGGCTGTTTCTTTGTCTCCCCAAGGTTGCTCTTCTCTGTGTGTCTGGTTATGTAGGTCTCTCTCTCCTGTGTTGACTAAAACACAAAATACAATGCAACAAGATACTACATACGGGGCACCAAACACTAATGTATTCACAATATCAATAACCCCAAACAAAGGTGACCACTAGAGAATAGAAATTTAGGGGAGATAAATGAGTGCAAAACTAATATTGAGCAAAGGAAAAATGTAATAGAGAAAAAGAGGAGAAAGGAGAAAAATATATGTATATGGGGAGAAAACTGCAAAAACAAACAGCTAATCCAAAAAAATGGAAACAACAAACACCCTGAGATGAATGGCAACAACAAATAACTAATAAAAAATGCAAACAACAAACACCCAAATAACAAACACCCAGCTGAATCTGAGGAGGCAAATCTCTCTCCAGGAGATCTCTGACTCTTCCATCCAAGGATTGAGTCACCAGCTGTGTTTAATTACCCAATTCTGGGTGGCTTTTATTCAATTCAACTCTTCTTTCTATCTGCTCTTTGAGAGGGTGCAGGACCTGTCCATGTATTTAATATCACTTTGTCTCCAGCTGGACAAAATTTTTAGGTGCCTGTGGCCCAGGAAGTTGGAGTCTCTGTGTTTGTGGGTTTGCAACTGAGGAAGCTTGTTCCTAGGCATTGTGCTTGTTGAGTCCCAGGATGTATCAGGGGCTCCCCTGTTGAATATAAGGTTGGACTTCTGATCACAGCCCCTCTCCCCTTCAAGATGGCTTGGTCTCTGCAGCAGAGCCAGCTGCGCTGGACATATTTGAGCAGTAGTAGTGGCTGCTGCACCAGGGGAACCTGGTCCACCAGTCCCCAACAGTCCAATGGGATATACTTGCCCCTCACAAATAGAGATAATCCCTGCACAACCATGCAGTCTCCTTTTTCTCTCTCACTCACACACTATTTTTCAGCATGTTGTCCTATTGGCTGTCATCTTGGCTATCCACCATCATTATTTTATTTTTTAAAGGATTACATATGTCTCCTTTTTCCCTGATTGAACCCCCCTGGCCATCCCCACTGGCAGGATAATCCCCCACCTCCCCAGTGTCTGTGTCCATTGTTTATGCTAATATGCATGCATACAAGTCCTTAGGTTGATTTCTATCCTCCCTTCCCTACCTTTCCTCTGAGGTTGGATGGTCTGTTCAGTGCTACCTTATCTCTGGATCTATTTTTGTTCATCAGTTTATGTTGTTCATTATATTGCATAAATGAGTGAGATCATGTGATATTTATCTTCCTCCCACTGGCTTATTTCACTTAGCATAATGCTCTCCAGTTCCATGCATGCTGTTGCAAATGGTAAAAGTTCCTTCTTTTCATAACAGTTTAATATTCCATTGATTAAATGTACCTATGTTTTATAATCCAATCATATGCTGATGGGCATTTAGGCTGTTTCTAAATCCTAGCTATTGTAAATTATGCTGTTATGAACATAGGGGTACATATATCCTTTCTGATTGGGGTTTCTGATTTCTTGGGATACAATCTAGAAGTGAGATTACTGGGTCAAATGGAAGTTCCATTTTTAATTTTTTGAGGAAACTCCATACTGTTTTACACAGTGGCTATACCAGTCTGCATTCCCACCAGCAGTGCACAAGGGTTCCTTTTTCTCCATATTCTCACCAACACTTGTCATTTGTTTATTTTTGATGATAGCCATTCTGACAGGGGTGAGAGGGTATCTCATTTTTGTTGATTTGCATCTTTCAGATGATTAGTGACTTTGAGCATGTTTTCATATGTCTCTTGGTCTTCTGTATGTCCTCTTTTGAAAAGATTCTATTTAGGTCCCTTCCTCTTTTTTTTAATAAATCTTTATTGTTCAGTTTATTACAGATGTTCCTCTCCCCCCCCATAACTCCCCTCCACCTGATTCGCCCCTCCACCCAATACCCTTACCCCCCATCACTGTCCTCATCCATAGGTGTAAGATTTTTGTCCAATTTCTTCCTGCACCTCTCACTCCTCCTTTCCCCCAAGAATTGTTAGTCCATTCCTTTTCTATGCCTCTAATTCTACTATATTCATCAGTTTTTTCTGTTCATTGGATTTTTTTTATTCACTTGAGTTTTAGATTCACTTGTTGATAGGTATGTATTTGTTATCACTTTGTTGTTCATAATTTTTATCTTTACCTTTTTATTCTTCTTCCTCTTCTTAAAGAAAACCCTTCAGCAATTCATATAATCCTGGTTTGGTGGTGATGAAACTCCTTTAGCTTTTTCTTATCTGTGAAACTCTTTAACTGATTTCAATTATGAATGATGCCTTTGCTGGGTAGAGCACTCGTGGTTGTAGGTTCTCGCTATTCATCACGTTGAATATTTCCTGCCACTCCCTTCTTGCCTGCATAGTTTCTGTTGAGAAATCAGCTGACAGTCATATGGGTACTCCCTTGTAGGTAACTAACTGTTTTTCTCTTGCTGCTTTTAAAATTCTCTTTGTCTTTTGCCATTGGTATTTTATTATGATGTGTCTTGGTGTGGTCCTCTTTGGATCCTTTTTGTTTGGTATTCTGTGTGCTTCCTGGACTTGTAAGTCCATTTCTTTCACCAGGTAGGGAAAGTTTCCAGTCATTATTTTTTCAAATAGGTTTTCAGTATCTTGCTCTCTCTCTTCTTCTGGCACTCCCATAATACTGATGTTGGTACACTTGAAGTTATCACAGAGGGTCCTTACACTATCTTCACATTTTTGAACTCTTTTTTCTTTTTGTTTTTCTGGTTGGGTGTTTTTTGCTTCCTCATATTTCAGATCTTTGGTTTGATTCTTGGGGTCCTCTAGTCTGCCGTTGGATTTCTATATATTATTATTTCAGACAGTGCATGCTTACTTTCTGACTGGTCCTTTTCCATATTTTTGACAATCTCATTAAGATTTTTGAAGTCTCACTAAGTTTCTCATAGTACTCAATAAGTTTGTCGGTGGTTTGTTGAAGATTCTTGAGTAACCTTATAAATGTGGGTTTGAACTCTATGTACAGTGGTTTGCTTTCCTCCATTTCTTTCATTTGTGACATGTTTCTTAGTCTCCGCATTTTGGCTGCTTCCTGGTGTTGATGGAGTGGCTTTGTGTGCTAGTTGTCCTGAGGGCCCAGAAGCTCCACCTCCCCAATCACCTGAGGTGGACACTCTTGGTGTACTCCTTTGTGGGCTGGGTTCACAGTCTTGTTGTAGTTAAGCCTTGATTGCTATTGGTACACTGGGAGGAATTGACATCCAGGCCAATTGACTGTGAGGATTATCTGTGTCTATTAATGGAAGAACTGCTGTGCTGGAGACACTTTTATGGGGCAGAACTTGCTTCAGTGGGGCTTTGGTGCTCACCGAGTCTGCCTCTTGAGTGTGTCACTTATGTATGTGAGGAGTTGAAATCTGGTGTCCTCTCACACTGACCTCTAGGTACACTGGTTCCTGGATTTCCAAGGAGGTGAAAGTCAGCTAGTGTCTGAGGCCACCCGGCAGGAGCTACGGGGAGGTCTGCAGATTTTTCCTCTTTGCTTAGAGTTTAGAAGTTTTGGAGTTGTCTGACCCAGTTGCAATTTGTTAGGTTAAGCTGCCAGAGGGCAGGCCATTCATATGCAAAAGTCACCGCACTGCTGGGTGGGTTTGTAAATTGGGTGGGGTGGAATCTCAGGGAGTCTCTAGGCTAGGGCGTGGCAAACAGCAATGGCTACCAGTCAGCCCTCTCTGCTGCCTTCTCTTCAGTGTCCTGTGTCCAGCACCCCAGTGCAGTAAGCAATGATTCCTGTGCGCAACTCTGAGAGAGCCACCCTCCCTTTCTGACCAGATGGCAGACAGTCCAGTTTCTCCCTGTATGAGTCTGCGTCTCCAGAATCTCACCAGAAACTGGAGTTCAGAGAGTCGGGAACTTGTAACTCCCAATTGAAAAACAAAACAAAACAAAAACAGTTCATGCCAGCCGGACTCTTGCATGTCTCCATACCTCTGCCTTTCTGAGCCTCTGCACTTCCTACCAGGTCTGGATGCACTTTTTTCTTTCCTTCTAGTTGTAGAACTTCCACTCCACCAGCTTTCCCGTGGTTCTGGGGGATAGTTGTTTTGTCTTTTAGTTATAGTTTTGGTGTCGTTGCAAGATACAGCACATACAGATGTATATCTTATGCCGCCATCTTCGTTCCTCTCTTGCTCATTTTTTTTATTGGATCATTTATCTTACTTTTATTGAGTTGTATGAGTTCCGTATAATGTTGGAGATTAAACACTTATCGGTGAAAACATTGGCAAATATGTTCTCCCATGCAGTGGGCTTTCTTGTTTTGTTTATGATTTCTTTTACTGTGCAGAAAATTTTTATTTTGACGTAGTCCTATTTATTTATTTCCCCCTTAGTTTCCATTGCCCTAGGAGCTGTGTTGTAAAGATATTGCTATGACATATATCTTCTATTTTGCTGCCTATGGAATCTTGTAAGATTTTTATGGTTTCCCATCTTACATTTAAGTTCTTTAACCTTTTTGAGTTTGTTTTTGTGTATAATGTAAATTTGCAATCTGGTTTCTTTCTTTTCTTTTCTTTTTTCTTTTTTTTGCATGTATCTGACCAAATTTTCCAGTACCATTTATTGAATAGACTGTCTTGACTCCATTGTATGCTCTTGCCTCCTTTGTCAAATATTGAGTATAATGGCTTGGGTTTATCTCTGGGTTGTCTGTTCAGTTCCATTGGTCTATATATCTGTTCTGGTGCCAGTACCAGGCAGTTTTGAGAACAGTGGCTTGGTAATATAGATTGATATTTGGTATTGTGATCCCTCCAACTTGGTTCTTCTTTCTCAAGATTTCTGTGGCTATTCCAGGTCTTTTTAAATTCAAGATAAATTTTTGGAGCATTTATTATAAGTCTGTGAAATATGCCTTTGGTATTTTAATGGGGATTGCATTGAATCCATAAATTTCTTTGGGTATCATGGACATTTTAATGATGTTGATTTTACCAACCCATGAATGTGGTATATTCTTCCATTTGTTTATGTCTTCCTCTATCTTTTTCAATATACTGTAGTTTTTCTAGTACAGGTCTTTTACCTCCTTAGTTAAGTTTATTCTAAGGTATCTTAATTTTTTTGGTGTAATGATAAATGAAATTTTGTTTGTTTCTCTTTCTGTGAGCTTGTTATTGGTGTATAAAAAAGCTATACATTTCTGAGTGTTAATTTTGTATGCTGCTACATTGCCAAATTCATTTTTTAAGTCTAGTAGTTTTTTGATGGAGTCTTTGGGGTTTTCTATGTACAATATCAAATCATTTATGAATAAGGACAGTTTTACTTGTTCTTTTCCAATGTGGATGCCTTTTACTTCTTTTTCTTGTCTGCTAGCTATGGCTAGCACTGCCAATACTATATCAAACAGGAGTGGTGAAAATGGACATCACTGTCTTGTTCCTGTTCTTAAGTGAAATGGATTTAGTTTTTGCCCATTGAGTTTGAAGTTGGCTTTAGGTATGACATATAAGAGTTTTATGATGTTGTTTTATGATCCTTCTATTTCCTCTTTGCTGAGATTTCTTATCAGGAAGGGTTTGGATTTTGTCAAGTGCTTTTTCTGCATTTATTGATATTATTATTTGATTTTTATCTCTCAATTTGTCTCTGTGATGTATCACACTTATTGATTTGGGGATATCTTACTATCTTTGCATCCCTGAAATAAATCCCACTTGGTCATGGTGTATGATCTTTATAATGTAATGCTGAATCCGGTTTGCTAGAATTTTGTTGTGGATTTTAGCATCTATGTTTATCAAGGATATTGGCCTACAATTCTCTTTCTTGTGGTGTTTTTCTCTGGTTTTGGAATTAGGGTAATACTGGCTTCATAGAAAGAGAGTGGAATGTGCCTTCTTCTTGAAATTTTTTGAATAGTCTGAGGAGGATAGGTTTCAGTTCTTCTTTGAATGCTTGGTAGAACTCCCTTATAAAGCTGTCTGGACCTGGGCTTTTGTTTGCTGGAAAATTTTTGATTACTGCTTCAATTTCTTTGGTAATTATCAGGCTATTCATGGTTTTTTATTTTTCCCGATTGATATTTTGAAACATATTTTTCTGAGAATATATACATTTCATCTAGGTTGTCCAGTTTGTTGGAACAGATTTGTTCATAGTATTTTTTACCTAATTCTTTGTATTTCTGTGCGGTCAGTTGTTATTTCATCTCTTTCATTTCTAATTTGTTTATTTGGATCCTTTCTCTTTATTTCTTGGTGAGCCTGGCTCGAGGTTCAGAAATCTTGTTTGTCCTTTCAAAGAACCAGCTCTTGCTTTTATTGATCTTTGTATTTTTGTGTGTGTGTGTGTGTGTGTGTGTGTGTGTGTTGTTGTTGTTGTTCGTTCTTTCATTTGTTTCTTTGTTTGTTTTGGTCACTATGTTATTTATTTCTTCTGTGATCTTTATTATTTCCTTCCTTCTGCTTACACTGGACATTTCTAATTCTTTGAGTTGTATGTTTAAAATATATTTTTATTGATTTTTTACAGAGAGGAAGGGAGAGGGAGAGTTAGAAACATCAAAGAGAGAGAGACATTGATCAGCCGCCTCCTGCACGCCCCCTACTGGGGATGCACCCACAACCTGGATACATGCCCTTGACCGGAATTGAACCTGGGACCTCTCAGTCCACAGGCAGATGCTCTATCCACTGAGCCAAACCAGTTTCGGCGAGTTGTATATTTAGATAATTTATTGCCATTTCCTCTCTCTCTTTCTCTCTTTCTCTTTCTCTCTCTCTCTCTCTCTCTCTCTCTCTCTCTCTCTCTCTCTCTTTTGGATTGTCCTATAGAGCATGAGCTTGCCTCTGAAGACTGCTTTCAGTGTGTCCCATAGATTTTGGATTGTTGTGTGTTCATTTTCGCTTGTTACCAGGATGCTTTTTATTTCTCCTTTGATCTCTTTGGTAACCCAATCATTGTTTAATAGCATGCTATTTAGCCTCCAGGTGTTTGATTTTGTCATTGTTTTTATTGTAGTTGATTTATAATTTTATGCCACTGTGATCTGAGAAGATGCTTCTTATGATTTCTTTCTTATTGAATTTGAAGAGACTTGGCCTGTGTCCCAATATGTGGTCTATATTTGAAAATGTCCCATGTGTACTTGAAAAGAATGTATGTTCTGTAGCTTTGGGGTAGAATATTCTGAAGATGTCGATTAATTCCGTCTGGTCTACTGAGTCATTTAGGGTTAATGTTTCTTTGCTGATATTTTATTGAGAGAATTTATCCAGTGGTGTCAACTGGGTATTAAAGTCCCCTACTTTGACTGTATTGATGTCAGTATCTCCCTTAATATACTCCAGAAGTTTTTTACGTATTTGGGTGTTCCTATATTGAGTGCATTTATGTTTACCAGAGTTATATTATCTTGTTGAATTGCTCCCTTTAGTATTGGTATGGGCTTTGCTTTGAGGTCTAATTTGCTACCCCAGCTTTTTTTTTTCTTTCTTTCTCATTTCCATTTGCCTGAAACATTTTTTCCCCATTGCTTCATTATCAGTCTGTGTGTGTCCTTTGTTCTAAGTTGGGTCTCTTGTAGGTAGTGGATATTTGAGTCTTGTTTTCTTATCCATTCAACCTCCCTATGTATTTTGATTGGGGCATTTAATCCATTTACATTTAAGATTATTATGGATAAATACTTATTTGTTGACATTTTTATTCTTTATGCTTTTATTCCTTCTCCCCTTCTTATTTCTTCTTTTGACAGCAGTCCCTTTAGCATTTCTTGCATTGGTGGTTTGGTGATAATAAACTGTCTTAGCCCTTTTTTTAAAAAAAAAATCTATGAAGCTCCTTATTTCACCTTAATTTTGAATGATGGACTTGCTGGGTATAGTATTCTTGGATTCAGTCCCATGCTTTGCATCACTTTGTTTATTTCATTCTATTCCCTTCTGGCCTGATGTGTTTCTCTTGAGAAATCAGTTGGTGATCTAATGGGAGATCCCTTGTAGATAACTTTCTGTCTTTCTCTAGCAGCTTTTAAGATTCTTACTCTGTCACTGGTGTTTGCCAATTTAATTATGATGTATCTTGGTGTCAGTCTTTTTGGGTTCATCTTGTTTGGGACTCTATGAGCTTCTTGGATTTGTATGGGTTTTTTCTTCCCTATATCAGGGAAGTTTTCTGTCATTATTTCTTCAAGCAGGTTTTTTATTCCTTGCTCAATTTCCTCTCTTTCTGTAACCCCTATTATGTGGATGCTGTTTCATTTCATGGTGTTCCAAAGCTCCCTTAAGTTTTCCTCCTGCTTTTTAAGTTTTTTCCCCCTCAGTGTCTATTCTGCTTTTGTGTTTTTTCCTACCTTGTCTTCTAGCTCACTGATGCAGTCTTCATCTTCTTCTATTCTACTGTTGATGTTTTCTATTGTGTTCTTTATTGCAGCCATGTCATTCTTCATTCTACTTGGTTCTTCTTCATTTACTCTTAATTCTTACATATATTGTTGAATTTGTCTTCCATCCTTTTCAGCATTCTTATGACCATTGCTCTGAATTCTTGCTCTGACAAATTGCTTACCTCCATTTAATTTACTTTTTCTTCTGGTGATTCCTCCTTTTCTTTTGTACAGGGGCTGTTTTTCTGTCTCCCCATTTTCACTATTCTCAGGGTGGTTGGTTACATGGCTCACTCTCTACCAGTTTGACCAAAAGGCACAAAATACAATTTGACTAAACATGACACTGAGGGAACAAAACACAAAAGTATTCATGACACCAGTATCCCCCCAATAAAGGTGACCACCAGAGAAAAGAGAAATATGGGAGAGGAAAGAGCATAAAAATGTTATTGAGAAAAGAAAAAAAAAGGTAAGAGAGAAAAGAAAAAGAAAAAAAAAAGGGAAAATGGATGTCTGTGGGGAGAAAAATCCCCAAAACCAACAACTAATAAAAAAAAATGCAAACAACAAACACCTAGAAAAAAAGATAGGGAGCTGAATATGAAAAGGTAAAGCTTATTTCCAGAAGGTAAGGTAAAATAATTGAATGAATGGCAGAATGGCCATGATTCAGTATAGAGGAGGTAGAAAGAAAATGCATGTATAAAAAGAAAAGTAAAAACAAAATACTCAATAAAATTAAAAATTAAAAAGATAATAATAATGATTAAAATATATTAAAATATATATAAAAGAAAATTTATATACATAAAAAATTTCCATTTTCTTTAATCTATCTATATATTCATCTATTTTGGAAAAGGATAATAGAGAGCAGATAGACCTGAGTTTGGTGAGTGAAACTAATTCAGCTATATATACTAATAAAAAAGCATATGCTATTTAGATCAGGTTGACTGAATATCTTCTGATTGTACTGCCTTCCTTCTGGACAAAGCCATGGTGGTAGGGGCCAAGGCAGAGGCTGTTAGGGAAGATCAGGCTGGCAGGGGAGCAAGCAGTCAGGGGCAATTTGGCTGACAGGGGATCAAGCAGTTAGGGGCGAGATCATGCTGGTGAGGGGGAGCAAGCAGTTAGGTGGTGATTAGGCTGGCAGGGGAAGACAGTTGGGGGTGATCAGGCCAGCAGGCAGAGGCAGTTATGGGCAATCAATCATACAGGGAGGCAGAGGTTGTTAGGGGAGATCAGGCAGGCATAGGTGGTTAGGTTCTATCAGGCAGACAGGCAAGTGTTTAGGAGCCAGCAGTTCTGGATTGTCTGACTGCTGGGACTGGGCCTAACCAGCAGTTTGACATCACCCGAGGGGTCCCCTATTGGAGAGTGTGCAGGCCAGGCTGAGAGATAACAAATTTTGTGGACTGGGCCTCTAGTTAGTAGAATAAGAGAACAAGCCAGGAGAGGAAAAACAAAATCTTAAAATTGAAAAACAACCTAACAACAAGAAGAAGAAAAAAAATGGCTGGTGAAGAAAGAGAGAAGAAAAGGATGCAGAGACTTGGAGCAGGGGAGAGGAAATTAGGTATATGAGTAAGCCAACAGAAGCTACTATAATCGTAATGTTTCAATAAAGCAGATAAAGTAGATAAATTCTTAACAAGGAGTAAAAAGCAAGGAGAGAGAAAATTAAAACAGGAACAGGAGAAGAGAAACAGGATGAAAACGGGAGAATTGAGGAAGAAAGGGTTGGCATAAAGGATAAAATGAGATAGAGAAAAATAATTATAAAAAATAAAAATAGATTGTAGAATACTAATAAAAAATTGAAAGGTTAAAATAATAATAATAATAATAATAATAATAATAATAATAATAAATAGATAATAAAGAATAGAGAAAAATTTTAGTTTCTTATGTGAAAGAAAAAATAAAAAAGTGGAGTAGTGAAGTTCGTTCACTTCATCTGAGTTGCAATGTCCTGTGCAGGCTGGTTTAAGACCCCTCTCTACTGTTCTGTTTGCCAAGTCTCAGTTTCCTGGTATGTAGTCAGCACCATGTTGGAAGTTCCCAGCAATCCACCACTCCTTTGTGTCAGAGGCCATAGGCTAGGTTTCAGGCAGACAGGGTCAATCTGCCTACTTTGTTTTCCTGCCTGATTTCAGTTGTATTTACACAAGCATCTATTTCTGACACAGCCTCTAAGTGGCAGTATTTCTGTATTAGTTTCTGGGACCAAGCGGCCCCTCAACCCAGTCCCCGAGGGCTCTCTGAGATTATTTAGAATATTTTTCCCCTGTTGAGCTCAAGCCTGGGTGCAGCAATGCTGCTAGGAGGAGTCTGGTCTTCAGGAGAAAAATGTCTGTTCAGAGTTGGAGGGAATGGACTGTCCTAGAGGTGAATTCCTGGCCGCTTCTCCCTATTTTGCTTCACACCTTCCACAAAACCATCTTCCCCTACACTGTAGCCTGGGTGAGTTTTTGTAATTGAAATATCCCATGCACTGGGTTTAGTGAGTAAAAGCAAGGAAATTGTAAAGACAGAGCAACTGAGCTTCTGTGCATCTCTCTCTCCCTCCAGCACTGCATGGCTGGTGCAAAATTTCAGGCTGCCTTTCTGAATGCAGCCTCCCACAGCTGTGGGCTTAGATCTAGAGTCCCCCACTGCCAGCAGGCCCATGGACCCCCTTCTACAGTTGAGTGCTACATGTGTCCCAAAGTGACGTGCATTTATTGCAGTGTAGTCTTCCTCTGAGATTAGTCCCAGCTGAGTGTGTTTCTCCCTTCAGCCCAAATCCATGATCCCACTTCTCTTCAAGAGGCCTCTGACCTTTCTGGCCACAGATTATCTTTCCAGCTGTGTTTAATTTGCCAATTCTGGGTGGATGTTATTCACTGTTTTTTCTATCTGCTCCATGTCAAGGTGTAGGATCCATCTGCCTATTTCGCTACCACCTTGTTTCCCCCTGAACAAACGTTTTAGGAGCCTGCTGCCAGGGAGGTTGGAGTATTGGTGTTCATGGGTTTGCAGGCGAAGCAGCTGGTCCCTGGCTGGTGTGGCTGTAGGGTCCCGGGTAGTGTCCAAGGTCTTCCTCGGGAGGAGGTGAAGTTGGGACGCCAGTCACAGCTGTTCTCCCCTTCAAGATGGCAGAGCTGGATGCTCCTGGAGAGATTTCAGTGGTAGCAGAGGCTGCCCAGCTAGGAGAGCCTGGTCCACCAGTCCTCAACAGTCCTGTGGAATATAACTGTCCCTTACTCACAAATACAAACACACCCCACACACTCTCCTTTTGCTCACTCACTCACACGATCTCCCTCACTGCCATCTCTCATTTTCATTAAAGAGCCAGATTAAAACCAATTTACTTACTGTATTAAGTTTAGTTTCAATTTGGCCTGATTCTTTTCATGAACACAATAAGAATAGCAATTGATTATATAGGCTTTTAAAAACCTGCTTTGCTGGAATCTCATGATTGAGCTTTAATTAGCCCCTCAGGGTATAGAAAGTGATCCACTTAGTTGCCATCAGGGTTGCCTGTAGTATCTATAGACTTGTGTGCATTCTTCAATTTATTGAGGTCCCCAATGATGTCAACCTTTATTCCTTACCTGGAGAGACTGACATGAACCATATGATGAAGAAAGGTGCCAGACCATTTCTTGCCAGTGGCTTTTGATTGGTTTCAATCAATTTTGAGAATGCTTTCTGATGGTGCCCAAAGTCCAGATGTACCCTTTTCATGCATGACATTCCAGTCAAATTTTTGGTTAATAAAACCATAATTGGAAGCTTGTCTTATTGAATTAATGCAAAGAAACATATTGCCATGACTTATTCATTACCAATTGCCAAATTCTTCCCTAGCTGATTTTGCTCAATAGATAGAGTGTTGGCCTGTGGACTGAAGGGTCCCAGGTTTAATTCGAGTCAAGGGCATGTACCTTGGTTTCAGGATCCTCCCTGGCCCAGGCCCTGATCAGGGATTGTGCAGGAGGCAACCAATCAATGTTTCTCTCACATCGATGTTTCTCTCTGTCTTTCCCTCTCTCTTCCACTCACCCTAAAAATCAATGGAAAAATATCCTTGAGCAAGGATTAACATACTCTCACACACACACAGAGGGAGAGAGAGAGAGAGAGAGAGAGAGAGAGAGAGAGAGAGAGAGAGAGGGAGAATATTGCCAAATTCTGAAGGGATAAGGTAGGAAGAAAAATATAAAAGCTTCCGTATTGCTTATGAAGGTATAATTTACCAAATTGTTCTAGGGAAGTAAAAACAAGAGTCCATGTATCTGAAAGACAGAAAGCTTTACA
Organism: Lasiurus cinereus; assembly: GCA_011751065.1. Taxonomy (NCBI): domain Eukaryota; kingdom Metazoa; phylum Chordata; class Mammalia; order Chiroptera; family Vespertilionidae; genus Lasiurus; species Lasiurus cinereus. The sequence goes on along the minus strand of JAAGEH010000031.1, from coordinate 16,388,582 downwards.
TATAACTAATCTTTTGTTTGTCTTTATTATTTTTTAGCATTTTATCCTTTCAGTCCTTCTTTAGAGTTCTATAAATTTTTACTTATTTTAAAGAGATGACCTGCTTAGAAAACTGTAATTTAGGGGAAGTTAGAGTCCTTGTTATGAATCTTTTCAAAGACTTAACTAATATATTTGTATTTGCATCAGAGCAAAACAATGACTGTAAATGACAAACCTAAATGATATAATTCTATAAAACATGGCTCATTAGAAGTGAATATTGAGCACTGGAAATAATTAATAAACATCCCAATGTGTGGATTACAAACATTTGAAGTACTATTGCCATATGCCTTCATAGGGAACTATTACTCTCAGTTTTTCCAGTGTCATTGACAGGATCTCTATTAATCCTGAGAATTTCCTATTTGAAATTGGCTCTGAATCTTTGCAAGTTCCTTTCTAGAGCAGACTAAAATTTCTTTAATATTTACTTTAATAAAAATATATGTATATTCTTATTTGGCAAAGTTTCCCATATAATTTTTCAAGCCTAATTAGCTTAAAAGCTTAGGAGAGAGAATCAAGCTTTGAAATATCCCAGTGCTCATTTGAATAGCGCAAAGTAATTTCTCTGTTGAAAAAATTTTTTTGAAATTTGAACCTTGGGAAAGTTGTCAAATATATTTAATCATAATATTATATTATAAGTCTTTGTAAATCTAGGTAAAACAAATGTATAGCTTTATAGTAACAACTTTAAAGGATATTTATTAAAATTAAGCTGGTGTTGGTTTTAAATATTTTGTCTAGAACATAGGATTTTATTTAATTTATATAAGTATTTAATTTATGTATGCCAATAAAACATTATACCCTAATGGTGCCATCTGGAGGCAGAAAACACATTACATATAACATGTAGACAAATACATGAAGACCATACACATGATTTAAATCATTAATTTTTGTAGAGAAGACAAGATTTTTTTCCTTTGCTTTTGATGACTTTTAAGAAGGCTAGAAAAGGGAAGAGAAGTCTCTAAATAGCAAGCAGGAAGACCTGTTGAGACTTTAAATGTTAGTGTCAAGGACTTTGAATGAGTGGCTCCAATTTAAGGGTTTAAGCTACAGGAGAGAGACTGGGCAGGGTTTCTTTGGGTCACAGAAAAGTCAGAAACCCTGGTGACAAAAAATATGACAATGACAGTAGTGGGGTTGTTATAAATATAGGAGAGAGGTGTCTCTTCCAACATCAGGGGTGATTAGGTCCTGACTCATTGGACCCCATCACCCAGATGTTTCCTGGGGATGGTCATGTGGGTGGGTGAGACGTATGCAGAGGGCAGGTTTACCTTTCATTTCCACATTGAGATTGATCTTGATGAAGGTCTTACTCTACAAATGGACAGGTAGGTTTCTCTCACCCTGACAAGGATAAGAGAAAGTGTAATGAAAGCAATTCTAGATTCACCAGAGAGAAATTGAGTGGGAAAAGGGGGACCAGAACCTGACTAGGGTCTTTCTTCAAATTTAAAACTTTCACAAACCTTTTTACAACTTTCAGAAATAAAGCTTTAGAACTCACTGTCTTTTTTCTTCAAAGTATCTTCATGCCTCATGCCTTCTATCATTAAATCCATATAATTTTCCAATTTAATTTGAATTTTTAATTCCTAGAAACCTTAATTTTCCAATAACCAAAAAGTAAACAACCATAATTTTTTAGAATGACATTTTGAACACATATTAAACACACTTTCAACAAAGCACAAAACTTTACATTAACAGTTCCAAATTTACTTAATAGATTTTCTGTAACAAAAGCTAAAATCGAGTGAACTTAAAACTTGTTGAAATATTTATATATTTATCATTTAACCCAGCAATGCTTCAAAGCTTTTTTTTTAAATATATTTTATTGATTTTTTACAGAGGGGAAGAAAGACAGATAGAGAGAAACATCCATGAGAAAGAGAGACATCTATAAGCTGCCTCTTGCACACCCCCTACTGGAGATGTGCCCGCAACCAAGGTACATGCCCTTGACCGGAATCAAACTTGGGACCTTTCAGTCCGCAGTCCGATGCTCTATCCACTGAGCCAAACCAGTCTTGGTGCTCCAAACCTTTTAAGTGTCCAAAGACTTTGGAAAATTATGTATAGGCCTATGAGGCTGGAGAAAAGGCAGGGTGGAGTGGGAAGAGGAGGAGCAAGTCCCATAGTCTGTTCCCAAGATTGCAGTTCCCAGGCTTCCAGCTGCTTGGATTTGAAACTGCCACATTTTTACTTTGAGATAATATGTTAAGGTTTGGGTGATAATAAATTCTACTCTGATAGTAGCAGGACTGTTAAGTGTTTGCAGTTTTGTAGTAAAAAGGGGGGAGGGGTTAAATAGCAGCTGCTTGTCCTTTGGGAGGAGGTTGAGATGGCAAAATTAGGAGTTTCTCATGGTTTTAGGGGCCTGGAGGTGGAGGCATAAAGGATACAACAGGAGGAGCAGAGTTTGAGGTGGCAATGGAGCTCAAAGAAGGCCTAAATATAGGTAATCTCAGACCCATTTGCCTACGTGGTGACAGTATAAATCCAATTGGAGAATGGTATTATTATGTAGGGTGCCCTTCTGGTATTAGGTCTCCTGATTGTTTAATTTATATTGTGGCCATGCTGTATTGCAATAGAAAATGAAGTGCTTATGTCTCATTTCATCTGATAAATGGAAGGCCTTAAGATTCTTTAAAAGGAAGAAGAGGTGAATCCTTGGGATGGGCTGAGATTGAATTGCCCATGGTGTTACTGCCATAAGGGTGTTTGCAGGAGAGTCACCAAGTGAGAAACTAATGACCAGTGTCCCAGCCTGATTGCTGGCCCCCTTCCTTGTGCCGAGGCTTATTCTAGGAGGCATCCCTCCATGACTAGAAGACTCAGTTTGAGATTCAGCTTTCCCCAGTGGCTAGGGATAAAAAGGAGTGCCCCTGCTATTTATTCCCTAGTAAAATGCTGGTTGGACCCAGCTCTGGGATTCCTTGTACCTGTGCCTACTGTGACAGGACCAGCCTGCATGAGTTATCTGCCCCCGAAACACTGGAATTAGCAATGCTGAGACTCACAGTCCCCAAAATAAAATCCTACAGAGTATTTTGGGCCAGGATTGGTGGCCCTGTAGGAAGCTGAGAATCGTGGTCACTAGTGCCCTCTTCCCAAAAATAAACTGTGAGAATAAACAAGTAATCTTTTCTGTCAAAAAACAGTTTAGACAGCCGCCATTTTGGACTGTGTAACTTGGCAGCTGCCATTTTGGCTCATGTGACTTGGCACCCACCATTTTGGCAGCATGACTTGCAGCTCCCCTGGGGCCGCCATCTTTAAATGGCAAAGGCCAATCCTTCCCTTTAAATTAGTCAGTTACAAAAGACTGTGAGCCTGGCTCCAATCAAGATTAAGGACAGGTCACGTGCATCAGGAATAAAAGCCTGAGCGGATTGCCTGTGCAGTGTGCCTGTGCTTCCAGACCATGTGGGTGAGCACCCTCCTGCAGGAGTAAAGACCTTGCTGCCTGGCTCCCTGGTATGCTTTGTGTTCTATCAGGACCCCTGGTTTGAGGAGCTTGCTTTATTTCTAACATTACCCACTAATAGAAATCAGAAGGTCTGATAATCTGGCATTCCTGCCGCTGCTTGAGAATTCAGAAAGCCTTGGTCAGGGTTGGACCCCAACGTCTCTAGGGATTGGGAGTGGGGAGAGAGGAAGGAAAAGAAGGGGACTTCCCTTCTGGATATCCCAGTAGGGCCACTAAAATGAAAGGTGAACATGGTAGATGATGCTAAATAGCCATCTCAGATGGTGATTTAAGAGAACTTGAATTTATTTAGGGAAAGGGGATGGGATGGGATATCCAAAGGGAAGGGCTACACAGCACTGAGCCACCAGAACATTGGGTCCATGATAGCAGCACCCAGGAGCTGGAGCTTCATCCTTATATGCAGTCACTGGTGAGAAACTTTTGTCATCAGTGGGTCTGGGACTGAGCTGGTGGGCTTGGAATTCAGGTGGAATGTAGGTGTGTGATCAGGTGCCTTCAGGACAGTTTCCATTCATTGTATTGTCTGAATCCTGGTGTCCAGCAAGTTTTTCCTGGTGTTTGTTCTCCTGTGGCAGGAAGCTTACAAGTGGTCATTACATGCTCAACATTGACCTACATGCTCAACATTGACGACAACAACAAATGCTGACAAGGAAGTAGAAACTCTCATTCACTATTGATGAAAATTCAAAAGGTACAGCCAGATACTTTGGAAGACAGTTGGGAAAATTCTTAAAACACTAAACATATGCTTACTATACAATCCAGCAATATTTTACCTTTGGTATTTATCCAAAGTTATTGAAAACATATCCACACAAAAATATACACACAGATGTTTATAACAAACTTATTCATAACTGCCAAAATTTGGAAGCAACCTGTATATCCTTCAGTAGATGAGTGAATAAATAAATTGTGATACACCTATTTATTCAGTTCTTAAAATAAATGAGCTTTCAAGCTATAAAATGGCATGGAGGAATCTTAACTACATATTATTAAATGAAAGAAGCCAATCTGAAAAGGCTACATACTGTATGATTTTAACTATATAAACATTCTCTTAAATGTAAATTATGGAAACAGTAAAAAGACCAGTGGTTGCCAAAAGCTGGAGGGAAATGAACAGAACACAGAAGATTTGAATGGTGGGCAGTGGAACTACTCTGTATGATACTATAATTGTGTATACATGTCATTATACATTTGTCCAAACCCATAGGAAGTGTACCAAGAGTGAACTCCAATATAAACTGGATTTTAAGTGATAATTATTATGAATGTTGATAATGGGAGGGCTATGTATATATAGGGGTAAGGAATATACACAAAACCCCTGTAACTTCCTCTCAAATTTGCTGTGAACCTAAAATTGCTCTAAGGAATAAAGACTTCTTAAAGTAAATTTATCATTATTGAAATAACCACTGCTCCCTGCAACAACATGAATGATTCTCACAAATAATGTAAAGTGAGAGAAGACAGTTACAATTCCAAGTATATAAAGTTTAAATATCTGTAAAAACAACATTGTATTGTTTAGGTTTGCTTATTTATATAGAAGATAAACCTATAAAAACAAACAAACAAAAAAGAAATAAAAATAGTTGGATAGGGGTTACCTCTAGGAAGGTATAGGAATGTCATGACTTGAGATTGGGGAGCAAGAGGAGTGAGGGGATAGGGGTAATCAAGGTGTTCTACTTCTTGTCCTGGGTAGTCGTTAGGTGGCACACACACACACACACACACACACACACACATATATTAGAGAAATATGCTAATTAACCAGGAAGCAGTAAGCATGGTCTGGAGTGGGGCGCTCTGTGCACCTGCGCTCTGGGAGGGTCTCATCAGCAGCTGCTTCAAGGGCTGGAGAGGGAGGCAGAGCCAGACCGGCTGCTGCGGAGCCTGGGAGTGAGGCAGGGCCCAACCAAGACTTGAAGATGGGCAGTGCTTCGTGATTTCGAATTGCACGCTGGGCTCCTAGTAGCTTTATAAATGTTCTTTTAACTGGCAGTTCTCTTTTGAATGCTCCTTCTTAATTAAATGAAAATCAAGGTCACCAACTGGGATTGAGGATGAGAATAAAGGTGTTGAAAATTTTGTTAGAGTGAATATTATATCAAAGAAACAAAGAAATTGCCAAAACAGGTTTGGCTCAGTGGATAGAGTGTTGGCCTGTGGACCAAAAGGTTCCAGGTTCGATTCCGGTCAAGGGCATGTACCTTGGTTGTGGGCACATCCCCAGTAGGGGGCGTGCAGGGGGCGGCTGATTGATGTCTCTCTCCCATCGATGTTTCTAACTCTCTATCCTTCTCCCTTTCGCTCTGTAAAAAAATCAACAAAATATATATATTTTTAAAAAAGAAACAGAGAAATTGAAGTGAACAGAACAGAAAAATATAATATTTCTTACCTTATTCTTTTCATGACACTTCACAATTTCCTGACTTATTATGCTTTTTTTCTATCATATCTAACATTATTTTATTTTAATATACTACAGTATATGCAATTATCCCAAACATGTAGTTAAATTATAATACTATTTAATGTTTTAAAATACAATTTAAAAGCAAAATTAAGTATTAATAAAACCATATAATTGTGTTAATACATGAGTTTTTTATGTTTTTTAAAATTTCTTTATTGATTAAGGTATTACATATGTGTCCTTATCCTCCATTACCCCCCATCCCTCCCACTCATGCCCTCACCCCCTTGTTATGTCCATTGGTTAGGCTTATAAGCATGCATACAAATTGGTTGATCTCTCCCCTTTACCCCCACCCTCCTCTACCTTCCCTCTGAGGTACAGTCTGATGGATGTTTCTCTGTCTCTGGATCTGTTTTTGTTCATCAGTTTATGTTGTTCATTATATTCCATAAATGAGTGAGATCATGTGATATTATTCTTTCTCTGACTGGCTTATTTCACTTAGCATAATACATTAGTTTTAATACATTAGTCATTTATTATTTCATCTTGTATTTTAGAAAAGCTAATGTAGTTTACATTTAGACAAAAATACACAGGGCTTATACAGGGGATTTTATTATTTTTCTTTCAACCTTTTATACCAAGTAGCTTTAGTGTTAAATTTTACATTTTATAAGTTTTAAAGACATCAGTATTTAAAAGCATTATTTTATGGATCTCAAGTTCAAAAGCCATTTTTAAACATCAGAAAATATAACCACATTAACGTCACAAAACTAAATATGGACATTTTAAATTACTAGAAACTATCACACTCTTAAACTTTACTCAGAAGATTTAAATGGTAAAAGTTGATAGGTTTATGTAATTTTATAATTTTGCCTATGTTTTTAATATGAACCAATTTGTAAAAAATATTTAAATTATAACATGCTTTATTTGTAAGTTTGTGTTTATGTTATAATTGCATAACTTTAAGTATTAGCATACCTAATGTAAATTTAAAGTTTTTATAAAGGCAAATTTAGTAAATTGAAACAATTACCACCAATGTAGCTTTAAAATATGCCGTGAAATTGGATTTTCTAATATTCTATAATAAGTGTGCCATTGTCATACAGATAAAACAGTCTTGTTAAAATAATTTGAGTCTATAAACATTGAATCTAGAAATACTACAATTGCAACTCTGATAATTCAGGAAAAATGTCGTGTGTGTGTTTGTGTAGCTAGAGAATAAAGTCTCAAATAATAACGCAACTGTAAATAATGTTAACAGTAGCTAAATTTGGGTAAAGAGTATGGGGGTGTACTATATACTTTAGTTATGCTGACAATTTTTTAAAAGTTTGAAATAATTTGTAAATAAGTTAAAATGAAAAAGGGGACATATACTGGCAGTGATTTAAGTGAAAATTGACAGCATAGTTGGAAATAAATGTATTTCTTGCATAAAAATGTGGGTAAATACAGTAATGTATCATCTCCTTTTCAGCTTAAAAACTAAAGTCATAGCTAAGTTATAAATTTTTGTAAATAATATTTTCTTTCTTCTGAGCTAGCCTTGAAATATAACTAGTTGCTGTTCTATTTTGCTGTCATTTGTGCAGACTCTGTGTTTTCATTACTTGAGTCTATAGGCAGAGTACAACCCTATCTCATCTAAGTCTGCATGGGATCAGACATGAGAACTCATCTGCAGATATTCTGGACCAGCCATTTTCTATTGACCTTGCTGGCAAATGCTCTCTGATTTCACATCACCCACAGTGGTGTCTAATTTTTGTGATATTCAGTGAGAAATTCTCACTACAAGGATCTACAATCACGTCATTACAAATGACAAATTCAGTTGGGTATGGATGTGCAAGTGAAGGTCATTAATATATCTATAAGGGGAAAACTACCACATATGTCATCTTGGAAATCCTCAAAATTCCAGCTGAAGAGACTAAAGAGAGTGTTAAGCAATATGTTTCTGTTAGTGAAATTTCAGTTCCTAAAGTGTTGCTAATAGCAAACATAACATCAATAACAAACTGGTCAAATGTTCCAGCTGAAAGTCATGTATTATATACTAGAGGCCTGATGCACAAAATTCGTGAAAGAGTAGGCCTTCCTTCCCCCAGCTGCCAGCACCAGCTTCCATCTGGCACCTGGGACCCGGGCTTCCCTCCCTCTGGCTACCAGCAGGCACCTAGGACCTAGACTTCCCTGCGGCCGATGGCAGACATCTAGGAGCCGGGATTTCCTTTCAGCTCTGGCTTCTTCTGGAAGGGCATCTGGTCTAATTAGCATATCATGCTTTTATTATTATAGATACTAGAAGCCTGGTACATGAAATTCATGCATGGGAGGGGGGTCCCTCAGCCCAGCCTGCACCCTCTCCAATCCAGGACCCCTCAGGGGATGTCTGACTGCCTCTCGCAATCCAGGACCACTGGCTCTTAACCGCTTGCCTGCCTGTCTCCCTGATTACCCCTAACCCCTCTGCCTGCCTGCCTCATCACCCCTAACCACCTCTGCCTCACCCTGCACCCAGGACCCAAGATTCCCTCCTCTGGCAAGTTGCAGGCACTCAGAACCTGGGCTTCCCTCCCTCTAGCCAGCTGCAGGCACCCAGGATCAGGCCAGCTTTGCTGGGCTGGCCATAGCCACAGGGGACTGTGGGTGGGTGACTTTGCTTGGGCTTCAGCCGCAGGCACCTGGAACCACTGGGTGGGTGATTTGTCTCTCTCCCAGGATGCAGGCACGGGTGCTGGCACCTGGGACCACAGGGCAGGTGGCTTGTATCTCTTTTGGGCCACAAGTGCAGCTACTGGCGCCCAGGACTGTGAGGACCGTGGGTGCATGGATTGTCCCTTTGCTGGGCCGCAGCCTGGCTGGTCCCTGTTTCTTTCCTGTGACCTCATTTGTGCCTGGCTGGTCTCCATTTCTCTCTCCCCAGTATTGAGTGTCTGAGCCATTGCTGAGTGACAGCATGAGGGCATGATGACCATTTGCATATTAGCTATTATATAGGATTATCATCAGCAGCATCATTGTCATTAACACAAAACTAAATATACTAATACAAGAAAACAAAATCATGCCCCAAAAGTATGTGTCTTGCTGAGGATGAGTTGGTAACATTATCTTAATGTACAAGAGACAGCTCCCTGAGGATAAAGATGATATCATAGTTTGATAATAGATTCAATAATCCAACCATTATTGAGCACGTAGGCCCAATAGAAGATTTAAAAATGTGTACAAGAATACCTGTCTTCTAGGAGTTTTACAGTCTAGTAGGAGATATTGAAGAACACCAAGAACACAGGGCCGCATGACATTAGTGACATAATGGAATCAGCACCATATATTAAATGTTATCACAAGAGACTACTACCACTTTCAATTGTGGGTAATCAGGAGAGGTGCCACAGAAAAGGTGGCCTCTAAGCTGGACTTTGAGGTTCTGGAAGTATTTTGGCAGACTGGCATGTGGAAAAGGGGCACTGGAGGTGAAGAGAATAAGTGTGGGCCAAAGCATGGCCATGGTAAAGTTTGGGGCATTTGGGGGGAGAAAACAATAGTCCAGTTTAGCTGGTATATGAAATCTTTGTGAGAGTGATGTGATGAAATGCTAAGAGTTATGAGTACTATATTTTGAATGGCTAAGATTTCTGATCTATAATTTGGGTCATAGTGACTATATCAATAGCAATAAAATATGCAATGATCTGTGAGGATTTCTTAGGGAAACTAAAGTGGTTTCTAGGCAATGCCATTGCTTTTTCCCCAAGCAATCTATAGTATTTTTTTATATTTTACACGCAACCAAATCACTTCCTTCAAAGTCTATTCTTTCTATCCATACAGGAACCACAACTTTCCCACTCCTACTTCTAGTTCTACAGTTCTTTTGGTACCCAATCAATTGAAGCAAGTCTAATTTAGGATTCCCAGCTACAACTGCCACCCTGAAGCTACCCATAGTTGTGAGAAATGAGAGTAGTGGTGATAGGTATAGTGAACAACATCATGAAAATGTAGCTATTTGAGAAGTTCTATGCTTTAGTTCTTTGAAATTGGAGTTCCTGGTTTTCCACTCAGTTTGGTCCAGAGAAAAAGAGGGGTCCCAAACTCACAGTGACTAATTAAAGTTCTTTTAAACTTCATTTTATTGTCAAAGAATTCCTTAAAAAAATTACATTTCATCTGGGTGACAAATTATTTATAGGCCTCCTAAGTCCAAGGCTGTTGAAGCTGTGGACTGGCAGGAGTGACTTTCTCTTTCTGATCAAGGAAGGATGGGGAGCTTTGTCTGTTCCCAACAGGTTAGTGGTTGGGAACTTCTCTAGTTCACTGACAGTTCAAATATGCTAAAGAATGATTGTATTAGATATTCAAGCCAAAGAAGTAAGCTATTTTGATGAACCTGAGAAGACTTAGAATAACAAAGTTGCCATGGTCACACTTCCTGAAGCTAGTCAGTCTTTCATCTCTTTCCTGGAATGAGATCTCCTCTGAAGGAAGTCATGGATAGCGGTAGTGAGGCCCCATGTTACACTGGACCTTAGGATGACGAGGGATCCTCCACGGTAGATCAGGGACACCTTTCGGCCTCGAGTGTCCCACATGTCCTGGGCAGAGGCCCACAGGCTGGGCATGCTCTGCCAGCAAATATGGGACTGCATATTGGCAACTAGTACAATCAGAGGATAGAGAACTAGGCAGATGATTGTTCCATTGACACTTCCAGACACCATGGCAGAGACCCAGTGAGGTAAGCCTTGTTTTGCCAAGCCATCCTGGATGGGATCCTTGAAGGAAAAATACAGAGCACTCCCTAGGCTGTTCCTGAGAAGGACAGGCCAGAAACCACGATAGTACCCCAGCGATAGCCGCCCCCAAAGCCCATAAGAGTTGAATTCCTTGAGAATGCTGAAGGTGCTAGGGAAGCGAGCTTGCTTACGACCATCTTGGAGCACATTTTGCACCCTTTCAAAGGGGCTGAGCGCCACGGCCTCCACCACACCAGACATGAGCCCTGCAGCCCAGCGGTGTCCTAGAGAGTGTGTCCCAATAGGGGAGAGGGAGCACAGCAGGCTATCATAAGTCCCAAATAGTAGAGTCCCTTGCAACATCTTGGAGAGAAGAGGTGGGTAGATTCCCCGGTAGAAGTATTGGGGGCCTTCATGCCAAAGCTGTCGCAGAGCCTCTGACACCGTCACAGCATGGATCTGTTGCCGGAATACAACCTTATAGATAGGAAAGGTCAGAAAAGTAGATGTAAAATTGGAAATGGCCCCAAGGGCATAGGCCTGGGAATGCCAGCTTTTCTTTCCAGGAGTCTCTGCTTGTGTCCAGTGCTGAAGCTCCTTCTCGGGAAAGTGGTTCGGTTCCCCCATGCTGGTGCAGATGGAATAAACTGGCAAGAGTTGGGGGGAAGAGGTTAGGCTATTAAATCTGTTAGTGAGCATTTTCACTGCTTAGTTAGAAAGAGAGCCCCAAGAAACTCAGCTTTAAGGAAACAAGCCACTCTTTGGTCCAGTTTCTGAGAAATAAAAACTCTCTTAAGGAAGAAGTAAAACAAAGGCAGTTAGTTTTTCTGGAGTCACCTCTATAGTGTTTTGTTGGCAGAGCAAATATTCTAATATTCAAAGAAAGTTTAAGATTGAATAACACTGGAAAAAGGGGGCTCTAAAACCTATTGTATTCTGTTTTACCATATGAAAAGTCACATTTTACAAGTTGCTAGAATAATAAGTTGCTATTCTCTTTCTGAAAAGTGACACTATCTTGTACAGCAGAAAGGCATTAAAGTTGTTATCTTTAAAAGTTAGAAGTTTTAGGAATGAGGAGTCTTCCTCACTCTGTTTCTGTAGATTCTTGCCTATGTTGTAGCTGTTTCATCTTCCTCTATCCAGAATGAGGAATAGAAAGACGAGCTGTTACTAGAAATTCAGCACCAAAGGCTCCACACCTACCAATTTCCATGCCTAACGTTGTATGAGAGAGCAAAGGTTCTCAGTCTTGACACTATTAACATTTCAAGTCAGAAAATTCTTTGTTCTAGTGTCTATCCTGTGCATTGTAGGGTATTTAGCAGTATCCTGGCTTCTACTTACTGGATGCCAGTAGCACCAGTTGTGACCTAAATAGCTATGACAACAAAAAAGATCTCCATATTGCCATGTCCTAGGGAGAGGACAGACAGAATTGCCTCTGGGTCAGAACCATTATAAAAAGGGAAGAAGCAGTGCTCAGGAACAAATTAATGCTCAGTGTGGATCTGAGAATCTGAGAGAGCTTGTCCAGAAAGAAATAGGAGCTCTGCTAAACTGAGAGAACAGGGTGTGCTGTAGTGAGAGATGGTGTGTCAGAGGAAGCATAAATGTATGAGTAGGAGAGAGGAGGAGGAGGGTGGGGGCAGATGACCAGGCTGGAGACTCACATTTAGATTGACAGGAAGACTGGTAGGAACTGCAGACCCAGAGGTTTCACACAGAACTCTGGATCCTGTGGTCCTGTGGGGAGTGAGATGTTGGGGCTCTAGTTATGCTAGCAGTTGGTGGCCCACTTTATAGGGACAAAGAGGACAGAGGCCCAGAAGGTGGGGGAGGGGGAAGGGGGGAAGCCAGGCACTGCAAGAAGCCCACTGCAGCCTTTCCTGGACTGCTGCACCCAGAACCTGACTTAAAGGGCTTCTCCTTCCAGAATCACCCCTCAGCTCCTCCCTGGCTTCTTACTCCTGCTCCATCACAATCCCACAATATCATTTTACAACGCCTCCACCCCAAGCCACACAGTCACACTCTCTCTTGGTGGAGGGAGGTAGAGGCTCAGACTCCCCTGCTGTGCCATCACCCCTCCTTCACCCCTTGACCAAGAGACTGTAAGGGTCCCTCTGCCTGGGACCCTTTAGCTGAGCACTGGCCAGGAGCAAAGGCTAAAGAGGCCCACTCCTTGCATCCCTCTGGGGCCCTGGCAGCGACCTTCATCTCTCCAAAGCCAAAGGGACACCTTCCTCACCCCAAGCAGGAGGTAGTTGCAACTCAGGCTCCTAAAGCCACCAGGCCTCCTAATATTCCCTGAGCTGTCCTCCCAAGGGACTTCTTCCCCATCGTTTTACCTGTACCTAATAAAGATGAGTGTTGGGGGAAATGTCTGTTCCTTCTTCTATTTCAGAGTGCAATAATGTATCACTTCCTGCCAATACTTCCCTGAGTAACTTAAAAACATGTGTTGACTAGCTGCATGAGGCAGGAGCTAAGATTTGGCAGTCCATCATTCTAAGTGCCAGTTCTGTTATCAACTACCTATGTGACCTTTAGAAATTAATTTATATCTTGAAGCCTCCTCCATCCGAGTTATAAAATGAGCAAACAGCGTGAAAATCTCTCTAGGCATCCTTATACTGTGCATGCCATGGCATTAACTCGGAGGAATTTGGGCAAATATTTGATAGAGGAATTAATTGTACTTTTCCATCCCTGATTTTTTTTGGCCTTCCCTTCCCCCCTCCCCCAGTCATTTTCAGGGATTAAAGGTGAATTATTTAGACATATCTTACCTTAAACATCTAATTTGTCATTTTATAAATCTAATTTTTCCTATTTAAGGGGGGGTGAGGAGAGTGTACTTTTTCTTGTTCAGATGTTAAGTCTTAGGAACAGACTAACCTGAGACTGAATTCTGCCTCCACACTTACTTAGTTGTCTGACCTTTCAAGAAACTTCACCAAATCTTGGTTTCTTCAGCTATAAAATAGAGATAATAGATCTCTTTCAATATGTAGTTTTGAAGATTAATAAAATCAAATGAGATAAAGTGGTTGAGTGTCCATAGCATGGCGGCCTCAATAAAAATAAATAAAAATAAGATGTTTCCTGACCTCACATCTGTCTCCACAGAGCAAATGCTCCTGTAGGACATTCTCAGGCCAGCCAGAACCAGATGATGTGGTATGGTAGAACCAATCCCATGTTCATATGGAGGTGAGAAAGATTTTTCTTCTGTGACTGTCAAGGTGTAAACAATCCCAGACAGCCTGCCCTCTTAAGATGAATTTCAAAGTCAAGACCACAAGATGGGCCTGGAGTTAGCCTGTGTCTCCTGCATTTATAGCCTAGTAAAGTGTACCCAGGGGATTCCAGACTCCGCTGGTCAGACTAGTCCAGATGGACAGCCTGTGTGACCATCCCAGGATCCAGCCCCACATTTGTCCATTCATTCAGGGCATACATGAGCCAGTCTTTTGGTCAACTCACAAACATGTATTCAGTATGATCATCTAGTGAATAACTGTGGGTAAATCACTGTGGAGCTAAAAGTGAATAAGACTTTGTGCCTGCCTTAAAGGGATTGGGAATATAGTGGAATAGAGAGATTAACAACAAGCTAATCTATACTGGAAAGCAAAATAAAGTGTGTAATCAAGGACAAAGTAGAAAGGCAAGAGCTATGTATTCCACCTGGCACAGGGAGCAGCCAAAATTTTTTTCAGGGAGGGGCATCTGACTTCATCCTTAACCAATAAGCAGACCCTCAGTAAGTAGAGGAGTGAGGGCAGGTATTCTAGGCTGAGGAAGAGGCCTTACACACTGTGGTCTAAAAGTAGACCATGGGAAGGAGATATAGCTGTGGTTGACAGAGAGGTGATTTAGAATGAGGGTCAAATTTGTTTTCCACACTGCAGTGCATTGTGGGTTTGAATTTTGCAGTGCCACTTACTAGCTTTATGACTTTGGCCAAGTCTCTGTCTGTTTACCTCCCTGTGCCTCAGTAGGTTTATCTGTAAAATTATTGTCATGAAGGATGCATGAGATGAAAAATATAAAATGCTTAGCACAGTACTTGGTATTTAAGTTGCTCCATGAGTTATATTAGTAATTTCCCTTTTAAAAAATGATATCCCAGGAATAAATATTGCAACTACATTGTTCTAGAGGCTAAAATCAGTCTAATGTTCTGGGTCATTTGCAGAGTTCATTTTCAATTATTTGTTTGAAAAGAGCTATTCATGGCCTTTGGAGTTTGACAGCCCTGCACTGGAGTACACTAACCAGCAGTGTGGCTTTATGCAATTTACTTAACCTCCCAGAAACTCAGTTTCTGAATCTGCAAAATGTAATAGCATGCCTTTCTTAATAGGGTTGCTGAGATGCTTAAATAAAATAGCAGATGGAAAGTTCTTGGCACAGAGGCAGGCAGTCAAGGGCAACCATTATTGTTTCAACTGTTCAATTGAAAGTTTTTATCTCCCTAAACTTTGGCCTATTAAGATTCCTTTGTGGAAATTGTGGTCTCAATTGAGCCATGAATTGGAACACAGTCCATATATTGAGGCCAGAGATAAAGGATGCTCTGTATCCAGTTGGAGCCAAATTAGCAAATCCTCCTCCCAGCCTTGGGCAGAGAACTCCTACTTTGTTCCAATGACCAGATCCAAGCACATTTACACAATCCATTTCCTTTCGCTATTTTTTGTCAGAGCTTTAAGACCTATTATTTGTCCTATTTGATCCACCCTCACCAGGTCCAACTGCAGATCACCTAATTTGGTGAGGAAGTCAACTTAAACACAGAAGAATCTACTGAGATTCAGAGTCAGATATCATGGGATCAGAGAGCAGAAGCAAGTCTAAAGAAAATCTAAGAACTACTGCCAGCATCATCCCTGACTGTGCAAGGTGAACCTTCTACCTCCCCTTTCCACCCCATTCACTATTTCATCTAAAGAAAAGGTCTACAGTCCTCAAATGAAAAGTGCTTCATCTCCAAATCTGAAATTTTTACTTCAAGGAACTCTAGATATTGGACTGTAAATAAGAAGGAAGAAAGGAGCAGATGAAGTACCTTGGCAGGTTAAAGATGAGCCCAGCAGTAAAAGGGAATCAGATTGTCAAGACCAAGAACCATAGGGAGCCTTCTAGCCATAAATGACTTAAGTGAAGTAAAGACCTGCTCTCCAAGAACCAGAAGTCACGGAAAATGGAGCAGGTTTTTCAGCCCCTGGCTTCATGACCCATTCACTCTGGACAGCCCTCCATGCCGTTTCCATGGAATTGCTTCTTCTCTGGGGCCGGTGATGGCAAATCCAGCAAAGGGGAGGTCCCCTCAAGAGCTCACAGAAGGGCAACCTAGCAACCTGTCCCAAAGCCAGGAAATAAAAGAGCTCTATCAGCAGCAGAGAGCTGTTTAGATCAAATTGTGTTTCATTTCTCACACTTTTTTCTCAAATACAAGTTGAAAGAGGAAGATGCTATAAAGAAAGATTATAGGGAAGTGGTTCTTAACCATTTCTGGGTGGCCAACTTATTTGAAAATCTATCAAGCTGTAGACTCAGAAAGATAGAGAGGGCCCAAATTATTTGCCAACAATTTCAGGAAGGACCCTAGTTAGGAATCTCTACTCTGGAGTTCCACCTCATGACAGATATACTGTGGGCAGGTATATTGGCAGCAGGCCTACTCACCTGGTGTGGTTTGCAAACCTCTCTACACCTCAGCATTAACAATGGCAGTATTTAAAAATATACATCATACTCCCCATCCCAGTCCTAATAAATCCAAATCCCTCAGTGGTGGGTCTCAGGAATCTGTATTTCTCACAAGCTCTCCAAAATGATTCTGAGGCAGCCAGCCTTGTACCCACACTTTGGTTAATAGCATGGGTTGTGGCATCAGAGAGATTTGGTCCAAATTTTGGCTTCACCTTGTAATTTCAGATGTCATTTCATACGTGAGCTTTATCTCTTTTGGGGCCATAAGCTGTAGAAATACTGTTTTACTTTTTTTAAAAAATAAAAAGTGTAAAAAGAGAAAGAAAGTTGCCTTACTTTCCTCTTGGGTATAATGGGTAAAAGTTGACTATGTCTTCCTCCACCCCTCTCCCTGCAGCCTCCTCATCCTCCTCCCTCTGCACTATCAGCACACCAAGACAGCTGTTGATAAAGTTTGAGAACACCAATGTAAAAAAGCTCAATTGGGCAAATAGCATTTGGAGAACAGCAGGCTTGTGTGCAAAATCGAAGGTGATGCTTATCTGCTGTGTGATTCCAGGCATCATAACTAACCTCTCTGTTTCCTTATCTATAAAATGGAGAGAGTAGTTCTTGCTGACTAATTCTATATAATTCTAAATAAGCCCTCCCATCTCCACTTTGGATCTTCTCCACTAACCCTCAATCTGAGAGTAGGGAGGAAGGAGTGTTCACAAGAGGCAGCCTTTGAAATTAAGACACGTTGACTTGGGCATGGGCTCTTAGCTCTGCACTTTCTAACCATATTGCCTGGGCACTTAAGCCTCATCTCTATTAAATGGGTACGCTGCTATCTTCTTCCCAAGACTGCTGAGAAGAATCAATGAATGTTAATGCAAGCGCATCTGCAAGTAGAAAGCTCTCAATAAATGCTTTCCCTCCTTCCCTCTATACAAAGATGAGGACCTCTTATTGTTCACTTGATTTCTGTCTCACCTCGTGTTTAATGCATTCAGTCGCAGAGTGCAAAGGAAAATAAGGTAGAAGTGAAGGGAAGAAAAAAGCCACAAACTCACGGGTAAAATGCAAGTCGGCCGAGTCCGGTGCTTCCCAGCTGCACTTGACACTACGCTGGTTCTCGCTCCTGTGTGTTGCAGCCCCCGCCAGTAGCTTCCTCCATTTGCAAGCAAAGGCTTGGGCTGAGGCTGACCCCAGAGGCCGCCCCCGCGACCCACTGATTGGTCGCGCTGTCAGATTCATTATGCTCTTTTGTCTCAATGGGCAAAGGCTGAAAAAGCATTGGCTGCTGGGAGGGCCCTGCGAATAGGTAGGGGCGGCCTTCGCTGCTGCTGCTGGAACCATGCGATCTCAATTCAGTTCCCCCTTGCTGGGCGGCCTTGCGGAGCAGCTCCTTCTAGCAGCCCCAAGTAGCTTAGTGGCCTAGGAAACACCATCCTACCCACCCCTCCTCAGAGCCTCTGAGCCTCAGAGATCTGAAGGCTGCATCCCTCGCTGTCCACTCGACACCATCCACTGCCTGGTGGACAGACGGGTACAGATAAACAAAGGGGGTGCGATTGCCTGGCGCGGTGAAAGACTCAGGGAAGCTCCACCAGCACTGGGGCTCCATGCTTGGGGAATGGAAAACTGTGAGGCAGGGGAAGGAGCTCTCACATAGAGCGGCTGGAGGGAGGAAGTGGGGTGTCACCGGATGCTGTCTAGTGGGTAGGATTTGCCTAGACTGAGGAGGGGGGTCGTTTTCAAGAGGGGTAGTTAGGGGCAAGGGGTGGGGATGAATCCCTTTTTTCATTTCACCTCTTCATCGAGGGGAATATGTTGGTATTCGGTCCAACTCCTATTACATTTCTAGGTGGCAGGCCTTCAAAGCCAAATGAGAACTTGAAATCTGTGTGGCTGATTGCAGAGCTGGTAGGCTGACGATTTCCTTGGGAAAATGT
>JAAGEH010000031.1:16358541-16370134 GCA_011751065.1 Lasiurus cinereus | reverse complement strand
TGGCTGATTGCAGAGCTGGTAGGCTGACGATTTCCTTGGGAAAATGTAATGGACGGGTCGCTTTAGCTTGTATTCAGAAGATGGGAGAGGGAATTTTCTGTCTGGATACATCAGTGATTGGGTGGTTGGGCGGTGGGGGGAAACAAGATGAAAGAATAAAGCTGCTTCTGATTCTTCTCTGCCTTGCCTGCCATGAGGATGCAATCTAGAGGGCCTGAGGACTGGAATATTCAACCCCAGGTGGTAAAAGGTCGACCTACCTCAGAAAGAAGCTTTCTCACAGAGGGCACCTGTTTCAGAGGTTGGAAGTGAAATAAAGGCATGCCCTTGTTTTTGAGCTTTGGTAAAAATCTGAGAAATAACCAGCAAACTTTGAGAAGGGGGCTACAGTTGAGACCTGAGACCAAGAGTTTAATCTTATTCCCACAAATCTCTGAGACTTAGACCATTGCACTCTATTTTGAGAGCCCAGTTCAGCTCCACACACTATTTTATCTGGAATTCCAAGCTACAGTTTGTCCATTCTCCACCCTCCTGGAGGATTGGTATGAGGGGATGGATGTGGCTCTGAAAAACATCCTTGTTAGCATGGGACACCCTCTAGCTCCAGAAGGTTGTAACTGACAGTTTCCTGAAGGATAATTTTAGGGCAGTGGGCAAATATAAAATGTACTGCAGTATGTTCAGGAAGATTGAGAAACCTACTGCAGGCTGCTTCTCTGAGGTCTACTATCTTAATGACCTTTTCCCTCACTTTTTTTTACAGTTCCTGTTAAGATACAAGGAAGGCAGAGCCCAGGAACATTGCTTTGGTGATTCCTCCTGCAGATTAGGCTTCTGTAAAAGCCTGAACATCTTGTTATATATAGATGATCATTGATCATTTGGTCATGGCTAGCATCATTATTTATGTCGGTGATAGCCGGTAGCAAAACACACGCTTACCTCTTGGGCTCATTCCATATTGAGGTCCTTGGGGAGGAGTCTTGGTCTTTTAAGGGTCAACATGGCAGAAAGAAACATGAATTTGTTTTCCAGCCCAAGGGGAAGAAACCATTGAAAGCTGGCTAATCCAAGTAAATGGGGTCCTGCCTCAGGAGAAGAAGCTCAAGTGCCTGATGAAAAACCCTTAGGGGCCCTGCCCGGAATGCCTTTGCTTTAGGCAGCCAAAGTACCAGATTTCTTGCACACAATGAATTTGGTGTTTAGGGAGTCTGAAAGCAGTATCACTGCCCATGGTAAAATTTTTAACACCCTGCAGGCACAAGGGGAGAAAGCCTCCCTTTATGTGACCCGTTTAGAGGTACAGCTCCAGACAGCTATTCATGCAGGGATCATAGCTGGGAAAGATGCAAACCAGACTCGCCTGTACCAGTTCCTTTTAGGGGCTGAGATGAATGGAGACATGTGCTACAGGCTGAAGCATCTTCTCAGGATATATGCAAATGATCAGGAGCATCTTCCCAATTTCCTGGAGTTAATCAAGATGATAAGGAAGGAGAAAGATTGTAGTGACAATTTTATGAAACAGAAGCAGACCAAGAGATCTGAGCTAATCATGGCGAGAGCCCCAAGCCCTGTGGCATTTCAGGGCCCCCAGTCAATCGTGATCAACAGTGCCAACTATGACATGATAGAGCTAGATGATATCCTCAATGAATCAGATGAGGATATGATTTTGGTGGACCCTCCACTTCCACCCATGGGAGCCCCCCCTATCCCCGTCACAAACAGGGTCCCATCTAAGGATCAGACACTGGTCATTGATTCCCCCAAGAGTTCCCAGGTTTAGTCTTCTTCCACCAGTGGTGGTTCCAGGTATAAGAATGATGGTCCTGGGGATATGCATAGAGCCCGGAAGCAAAAAATACACAACCCATTGTTCATATTGTGGAAAGGAGGGCCAGTCCAAGGAAACCTGTGACAATGAGAGCAACAAGGCCCAGGTATTTGAGAACTTGCTCATCACCCTGCATGATCTGATACCTAAAGAGGAGGGGGGGTCAAAAGAGGTACCCAGTGAAAACAATGACCTCTCTGAGCCACAGTAAGGTGATAGACCCAGCCTTAAGTAAATCCTTAGATATATTAAAAAAAAAGTGATGATAAAAATGAGGGTAGGTTTCTATCTGCATGAATTAATCCACAAAGTGGTTTTTTCGGGGAAGAGTGTTATGCCCAGAGTTCGGGGTCCCCAATAATCCACCACTAAGGAGCCTTTTCCAATGCAAAAGCAAAGAGTCTTTATTCAAACCCTGGTTTGGCTCTCAGCCTCTTTCTGGCGCAGCATCGAGGTGAGAGAGGGGACCGGGCGGGAACAATGAGTTTTATGGGGTAGGATAATTAGGGGGCTTAGGAAAGTGATGAGGGTTACAGAGATTGGTCACTTGAATTAGGGTCTTTCTGTGGTTTAGCCTTATTAGGACCCTCGCTGTGTTCCTGGAGCTTCATTGGTCCGTTTGGGTGGGGGTCGGTGAAGTTAAGACATTGCTGGCACACCTGCGGACACTCCCAGAAAAGGGAGGGGGTTTAGGCAGGGGTCCCAGCCCTATAGGACAAGATGGAGAGGAGTTCATTTCCTTTCAAGAGGAGGTGTTGGATACCAGCAAAGTGGAGAGGATGGCCTGACCTCTGTCCCTGCTCCCTCTTCTGTCTCTCTATTCTATATATCTATTTCCTTGCTGACTTTATTTGTTTTATGATAGGAGTAGAACACTTTGTTAAATCTTTAAAAATGTAGGAAAATAGAAAAACTTAAGTACAAATCACTGAAACTTTCCACTCACATAACCATTGTCAGTCCTTTGATGAATGTCTGTGGGAACCCGTTTCACATCCCGCGTGATTCAGGGTTCCAGTTCAGGTTCGGGTTCTGGAGAAGGCCACACACAAATGAAAAGAGAATAGAAATGCATCAATTTGGGAGTATTGGGGAGCCAGATGGGAGTCCACCTCTAGTGGAAGGACTATCCCTTGCTTTGGCCTTGACATCCCTTTTATTCAGGTTTAGAATATACCCATTGCCCTGAGATAGGCAATTCCAGTAACAGGCAGATTATCTTATCAGTAAGGATTTACATGATTATTTGGTGGGGAAGTTGCTTCAGCTACCATTGTCTCAATTAGATAGGGAGTGGTTGTCTCTGACCTTTCAGAGCTTCAAAGTTGACCAGCCTTCTGAGTTCCTTGTCCACACTTTTCTAATCAGTGAGACATTGATTGGTTTCTGCCAACTGTCCTTTTGGATATTTCCTTATAATTGTATACCCAGATAAATATATGTACACATAAAAGTGATAAAATATAAGTGCTGTTCTATACTGTGTATCCTTTCACCAAGCTATATGTGGTGACCTTTTATGTCAATTAATATATATATAAGCATCAAGTTTAATGTCTGTGTGGTATTACTTTTAAGTATATAGAGGAAAAATAGGAAAACTAAATATGGAAGCTATACTGAGGAGAGTCATATTCTGAAGTAGAATTTTGAGACATGAAGAAAAGAGAAGCTGAAAAAGACTGAATACCTCCCAAAGAGTCCCTTGTCACAATTGATCTATCTCCTAAGTCACTGAGTCAATTCCCCATCCACTTGTTAATAATATTCTTTCTTCTCTAATGAATCTGAGAAATCTGATGATGGGACAGGGGTGGGGGCAAAAATGGCAAGTGGGTACTTCAAGGGCTCTTCCTGTTCAGTTTGGGAAGGGACAGCTCTTCCTTTCCTGGGTAGTTTTCATAGATTGCTGCTACTGCTGCTTCTGAACAATGCCTGGAAGGAGCAACAAGACTGTCCTTTGGGCTGACACTACCATCTCTGCATCCTCCCTAATTACACAGAAACTAGCTACGCTTGGGAGTATGGTACCTGGAGGCCTTCAAAGCCTTACCCTAGCTGCATGCTAGAGGACACCAGCAGCCCAAGGATTCCAAGCTTACTTCACCCCAACCCAAGAATGAGAATAGCCAGGGAAGGATGAAAAGCAATCTGGATGTCAGGGCATGTAAAAAAAAATGGGGGGGAATTAGAAAACTCACATACCATTTTAGAATTAAGGGCATTAATAGGAGAGAGAAGGTACAGAAGGACCTTCCTGACCTGCTCCATTTCATGGCCTCAGATTGGAGGGTGATAAAAAATGTGTGCTCTGGCCACGTGGCTCACATAGGAGTGTCATCTTGTACACTAAAATGTTGTGGGTTTGATTTTAGGTCAGGTACATACCTAGGTTCTGGTTTGGTCCCAGGTTGGGGTGAGTATAAGGGACAACTAATCAATGTTTCTCATGTCAGAGTCTCTTTCTCTCTTCCCCCACCCCTCTCTCTCCCTTCCTCTTTCTCTAAAATCAATGGAAATGTATCATCGGGTGAGAATTTTAAAAAAAATGACTTGTGACCTCAGTTCCTTTCCTTGTGAGCAGCACAAGGTTGGTAGGGAGATGATTTCATTTAAGGTAGGGAGTGGAGTGAAATAAATGCAGACCTAAAGGAGATTGTCAGGAAGGAAGTAAGGGCTCCACTAAGCTGAAAGAACAGGGTGTGCTGCAATGGGAGATGGTGTGTCAGAGGAAGCATAGATGTATGAGTAGGAGAGAGGAGGAGGAGGGTGGGAGCAGATGAGCAGGCTGGGGACTCACATTTAGATTGACAGGAAGACTGGTAGGAACTGCAGACCCAGAGGTTTCACACAGAACTCTGGATCCTGTGGTCCTGTGGGGAGTGAGATGTTGGGGCTCTAGTTATGCTAGCAGTTGGTGGCCCACTTTATAGGGACAAAGAGGACAGAGGCCCAGAAGGTGGGGGAGGGGGATGGGGGAAGCCAGGCCCACTGCAGCCTTTCCTGGACTGCTGCACCCAGAACCTGACTTAAAGGGCTTCTCTTTCCAGAATCACCCCTCAGCTCCTCCCTGGCTTCTTACTCCTGCTCCATCACAATCCCACAATATCATTTTACAATGCCTCCACCCCAAGCCACACAGTCACACTCTCTCTTGGTGGAGGGAGGTAGAGGCTCAGACTCCCCTGCTGTGCCATCACCCCTCCTTCACCCCTTGACCAAGAGACTGTAAAGGTCCCTCTGCCTGGAACCCTTATTTTTTTTTAAATATATTTTATTGATTTTCACAGAGAGGAAGGGAGAGGGACAGAGAGCTAGAAACATCGATGAGAGAGAGACATTTATCAGCCACCTCCTGCACACCTCCCACTGGGGATGTGCCCGCAACCAAGGTACATGCCCTTGACCAGAATCGAACCCAGGACGCTCTATCCATTGAGCCAAACCGGTTTCGGCATGCCTGGGACCTTTTAGCTAAGCACTGGCCAGGAGCAAAGGCTAAAGAGGCCCACTCCTTGCATTCCTCTGGGGCCCTGATAGTGACCTTCATCTCTCCAAAGCCAAAGGAACACCTTCCTCACCCCAGGCAGGAGGTAGTTGCAACTCAGGCTCCTAAAGCTACCAGGCCTCCTAATATTCCCTGAGCTGTCCTCCCAAAGGACTTCTTCCCCAACTTTTACCCGCACTAATAAAGATGAGTGATGAGCAGTTTTTAAGTGTCAGCCTGGGGACTGAAGGGTTGAGGGTTTGATTCCTGGTCAAGGGCAAGTACTTGGGTTGAGAATTTGAACACTGGACCTGGTCAGGTTGCCTGTGGGAGTCAACCAATCAGTGTGTCTCACACAGAGGTTTCACTCTCTTTCCCTTCCTACCCTTCCATTCTGTCTGAAAATCAATGGAAAAATATTCTCAGGTGAGGATTTAAAAAATAACAAATTTAAAGAAATTTAAGTGGTGAGGGAAATGCTGTTCTACCTTTCTACTTCAGAGTGCAATAATTTTCAACATCCTTCCCATATTGAATGGCTTACGCAGATAAACAATCCATGCTATCATAATTTCTTTCTGAGCCAATGTAGAGTAAAAGGAAAAATAAATAAATGTTACACTTTCCACTATCCTCCTTTTCGTTGGAGCTGCTTTGGGGTTCAGTATAGATTGCTGCTTTGAAAACTTCTGTGATTCATTCCCTTTTGGCCTTCCTCCATCCTCTTTGTTGTGTAAACTTTAAATTGTTTAAATTTTTATTTCATCAAAATGATGACAACCAGAAACTTTATGTCACTTTATGTGACACTGTCTTTTTCTTTATTCCAGAAATATGTATTCTCTTTATTTGGAAGACATGGCACAATAGGGCATTTTGATCAGATTAAGAGTTAGCCAATGTATGGCCTTTAGAGAATTTTATGTTTGATAGCCTTCTTATAGGTCTTTTCCTTCCTTTTTTTCTTCATTCTCATTAGTTGCTAAGATATCAAATGAGTTTTTGTCAGGAAAAACTAACCTTTGAATAACCTTTTGCATTATCTCCTTCCTTCTACACACTTTCCCCCCTTTGGTTTCCAAGGCATCCGTCTCTTAGTTTCCCCTCCCAGAACTTTTTGTGCCTAATTCTCAGTTTCTTTGCTGAACCTTCTTTCTCTTCCTGATCCTCCCATAATAGGGATAAAAATTAAAATCACCACAATACTACTGTGATTTATTGAAAACTTATTTATGTGCCAGGCACCTTTTAAATGCAGTATCTCTTTAATTCTCATAGCAATCCCATAAGATAGTTATTATTTACTTTATAATTACTATTAATATTATTATTAGTTTCCACATATTCAGATGAGGAAACAGGTTGGAAAATTAGGAAACTATCTAGGACCAGTTAGTGGTGGAGCCAGGAATGAGAAGCTTGGCTAACTGACTCCAAAGCATGCGGTCCTTGCTTGGGTTAGGTCTCAGGTACACAGTACCCTATGATGTAGGTACTATCACTATCTGCACATGATGCATGAGGAGCCAGAGGTCTATGCACATGAAGTGACTAGCCAAACATCGTAAGAGCAAGTAGCTTGAATGTCACACACAAGGATGGATTCTTTAAGGAACACTCGTTTGACAGAATGGAGGCTTTTTTCTACCTTTTATTTCTTTTCCTCTGGGTTGCAACTCACCTACTGCCTGGAAACCATCTCCCTCCCCCAACCTTCCTACCTTTCCACCCCTCCTTCAGTCGCATTATCACATTCCATTTGAGCAATAGGTTGTTTCCTGTCTTTGTTTTAGGTGCAAATGGTTGTGAATTTAACACCTGCAAGAGGAGATAAGCACCAAAAGTCAGAGGCAGGGAAGAATTGTTCAATTAATGGTGCTAGGGGAACTTCAGTATCTGATTTTAAAAAAGATGTTACCTTTGTCTCCTGACACTAAATATCAATTTGAGAAATAAGTGATTTTATAAAAGTATGTACTAATTCTTTAATAATATATTTTATTGTTATGAAATAAAAAGAATTGAATGTTCAAAAGCAACCCTTTTTAAACTGCAAGAAAACAAATATTTATTAAATCTCTAGATTGGAGAATGCTTTCTCTGATTAAGAGTGATGAAAGAAATTATAAAGAAAAGACCAATGTAAATCAGAATTAATTTTAGACTGTAATAAAGAATAAAAAGCATTTATTTGAGCAAAAAAGGAGCTACAGCCCAGGAGACACACATTCAGGTAGTAACCTAAATTATGTTCCACAGAGACAGAAAGAAGAACATCTTTTATCAATTAGGTCCATCTTATGTAAATGAGCTATCCAACTTGTGTAATTCTGATTAGACAGGGCCAGTCTCAATCTGTTGGTAAAAAGTTGAAGCCAAAGTTTTCTTCAGTGGTTGAATCAGACAGCATACTATGAGAAGCCAAGAGTTCAGTCTGAGGTTCTCCCATTATACAAAGTATATGAGGAGCCCCTATCAGCAAATGGTCTCTAGGCTCCTATTATTTATACAATTTGGGCCCTCAGTTCACCATAGGGAATCCATCTCAACATATAAATTTCTTCTCAGGGTACACATTAAATGACTTTCTTTTCAGAGTCCACACCATAAATCCAAAAGATAGCATTAATAGAAATAAAAGACAAACAGCAAACTGAGAAGTATTGACAACAAATAAGAAAAACAGTAATAATAGCAAACTTTTACTGTGTTTACATAGGTAATATTAGGTGAAATTCATTTTTTAAGTATAATAATTTCTGATGGAGTCTTTAGTGTTATCTCTAATAAGGGCTTAATCTCCAGCATTTACAGGGAACTCACACAACAAAAGGAAAAAAACAACAACCCAATCATAAAATGGGCAATGGCCCAGACCAGTTTGGCTCAGTGGATAGAGCGTCGGCTTGCGGACTGAAAGGTCCCAGGTTCGATTCCGGTTGGAGGCATGTACCTTGCTTGCGGGCACATCTCCACTGTGGAGTGTGCAGGAAGCAGCTGATCGATGTCTCTCATCTATGTTTCTGACTTTCTATCTCTCTCCCTTCCTCTCTGTAAATAATCAATAAAATATATTTTTTAAAAAAGGGGGCAATGGACCTAAATAGATACTTTTTGAAAGAGGACATAAGGAAGGCCAAGAGACATATGAAACATGCTCAAAGTCACTAAGCATCCAAGAGATACAAATCTAAACGACAATGAGATACTATCTCACACCTGTCAGAATGGATATAATCAACTGCCCCGGCCCTCGGGGACATTCAACAGGGACTACGAGGCGACGCACCTAAGGGAATGAGAAACAGACAGGGACACGAAGAAAGGAGGCAAGACAAATGGTGTTCTGATCAAGCCTCAACATTTTTATTTCTGGTGGCTCTTTTTATTATATGCTCAGAAGGGGGAAGGGGAGGGAGAGAGAAAGGGGCTCGAGGAGGTATGTAACCTTAGCTGATTAGCTAACTAGCTCCAGGTGCTGGCTACTGATAGTGGATGTGGAGGTTATGCCTTTCTTGGTTGGGGGAGGTTTCAAGCATGCAGTTCTGGCTCTGGGGGGATTCCACAACCCTTGCTGTATTTCTTGGCTCCTGACATCTCCTCCCTTTTCCTTTTATGGGAGTGGGCTTTGACCGGCTGAAGAGACATTGACCTGGTTCCTCCCGTGGACCTCGTTTTGTCCACTATGTGGCTCTTGACATCTTTTGGGGAGGAGAGGCAGAGCCTTAGGTTTTAATATTTTGATGTCAACCTCTATGCAAACCAGGTGTGTTCTCAGGGAAAGCCAGAGGAGATTTTCGTTTAATCTTCCCTTGCAATGCTTAGCTTTACACTCAGCTCGGTACCCAAACCTTTTGCTTAGCTTGTAAGCAAAGGTTAGCATCCCTCTGGTTAAGATGCTGTCCCCGTGGGGAAGGAGCCATTCTGGGGTTGATGGCATCGGGGGTTGTGGTAGTCTGGGTCAGTCATTACTAAGCGCTGGTAATGAACCTGAATGGGTCTGGCTAGGGCAGCTTCTATTTGTTGTTTTACTAACGAGGTTATGGTTTTGAATGCCCAAGGGCCAAAGGTTATGATAAGGAGGAAGCCTATGAGAGGACCAAGGATGGGGAGGAGATAAGGGAGAAGTCCATTAAATCCACTCCAGAGCGGATTTTCAAACAGCTCCTTCCGTCTTTTGATGAGGTCTTCTTGAAGTTTCTTGATTTTGTCTCGGACGATACCAGACTTGTTGGCGTAGAAGCAGCATTTTTCCTGTAGAGCCAAGCAGATCCCTCCCTGCTCTGCTGTTAATAAATCTAGGCCCCTTCTATTCTGTAAGACTACCTCAGCTAAGGAATCAATCTGGTCCTGTAGATCATTAATGGTGCCTGATAGGGCCTGGACGTCATCAATTAGCTGATTGGATAGTTTATGATAGGAATGTATTGCTACTCCAAGCCCTGCGCTACCAGAGGCCATGGCACCAGAAATCCCTAGTCCAACAAGGAGAGGGATAAACTGAACAGCCCGTTTACTGCGTCCAGCAATAGAGTCAAAAGCGGGTAAAGGAACGGGCTCATCACCTGGGATGATAGAAATGTCCGGGAGGATAGAGGCCTGTAAACATAACCCGGTCCAATTTGTTGGGAGTGCCGTATAGGCTAGGTTGTTTCCACAAATAAAAACTTGTCCAGGGGCAGGGCATAGGAGCTCAGAGTAGTTGGTGACTGTGGAGCAGTTGGAAAAGGTTATAAACCCTAGGTCTATGTCATAACTATTGTTTTGGGCTGGTCCCTGAAAACAGACCGAAGTGTTAAAGCCTACAGGCTGTGTTCTAAAAGGGATACTAAGGGTGCAGTTGCTAGTAATAAGGGAATTTGATGTTGGAAGAGCTATGGGCATGGGAGTCCCCACACTCAGGCATAACCAGCAATCTTTAGCAAGGTCAGGGCTAGAGGCATTTAGGGCCTTATGGGTGGCTTCTAGGATGTAATTGGTCTGGGTATCAAGGTCTAAGTCACGTGGTTTAGGAAGCGCTAATGGATGGTACTGGATGGGAGGATATTTAAGTTTATTAATGGCCTCAATTTTTTTCTGTACTTCGTATTCTCTTACTCTGTCCGTGGGTCCCCCACCATCTGATATATGGACTGGTGCCCGCGGCGGCCAGCAGATGGGCCTGCCAACTGTTCCATGGCATGAGGCCTGGCCATATTTACTGGTCCCTGTAGGATTACTGAAGTCCCAGTCACCCCACATGGTTCCCAGTTTTGTTCTCTCAAGAATGGCAGTTAAAGAGATTGTCCCGTCTGCTTTTATGCACTGCTGGTAAGTGCCGTAGCAGCTTGAGTGGAGTTGAGTTACCTGATGACACCCTTTGGGGCATGGCCCTGGTTTTCCATTGGGGGGGGGTGATAGGACTATGTTTCTTAACACACCACCATCCCTGTCTATAACGACCTGTGCTCTGCAGTATCGCCATAAGGAAGGACATTTTATCTCCACAGTCAACCATCCGTGAAAACTGATTACCACGGGGATACGTATTCCCATACCCGTTCCTACACTCGCAAGGCGGGCCGAAAATTTTGAGCTGGGTCTCATGAGGGTTCCCGAGGCCGCAGCGGCTTATGGGTAGCAAGACGAGAAGCAGGAATTTCGTGAGTTCTCGCATGGTCTGTGAAGAAAAAAAGAAAATTGTCTGTCTCAGGGAGGGTTTCCCTGGATAGTTGGGTTATTTTCTTTTGGGGGATTGATAGGTTTTATAAGGCGTTCAGGTAACCATCGTGGTCCTTCTTCTTGTGTGTCATATATACAAGCGGATCCTCGTCCCCAAATAAGGACTGGGTCAGGACCACGCCATTTAGAAGTTATTGGGTCTTTCCACATGACTTTAGCATATTGATTTTTTGTTTCCTGATGCCAAAGGCGATCTGCAGCAGACCTACCATTTATATCTAGTTGTAAGAAATTAAGAGTAAATAATGCATGGTTGAGGATATTGCGGGGAGAGCCTTTAGTAGGGTAAGCGCTGCTTGTTTTGAGTTTGGATATGGTATTCTTAAGAGTTTGGTGAGCTCTTTCTATTATGCCTTGCCCTTGAGGGTTATAAGGGATGCCAGTGGTGTGCCTTATCTGAAAGTGGCGGCAGAATTCTTGGAATGCCTGGGAAGTATATCCAGGCCCATTATCTGTCTTGATTTTCTGAGGCTTACCTATAGTAGAGATACATTGAAGGGTGTGTGCTATGACGTTTTTCGAGGCCTCGCCGCTCTGGAGAGTGG